>LBNU01030490.1:171772-209558 GCA_014162995.1 Artemisia annua
TTACGATTTTACAATCAATAATTGAATTCTTATAGTGAATCATAATGATCCGTAAAATCATATATGATTCGTAAGAATCGAATCATATATGATTTTTTACGAATCATATATGATTTTTACGAATCATATATGATTCTTTCTGGGTGGAAATTAAAAAAAAGGTTCGTCGAAAGTATATAACAATGCATATCTATAGAAACATCATTTAATTCTCGTCGCGATGGTATTTTTTTTGTAGCTTGAAGATTTACCATTTGCAAGATATGTTGTTTTGAAAAAAAATGTGGAAATATAAATGGGTGGCTATGATTGGTTGATAGGTTATATGGCATGTATGGGTTCTTCATGGATCTCAACTCCTAAAAATCTTGTCACGACATTCGCTACGGAAGCCTTGTTTGCGTCAATTTTTATTTGTTGATTTTTATATTTGTATACACAAATTATTAACACGTTGATTGTATAAATGCATCCCTTCTTTATCATGCAAAAACATGGTCGCGGAATCTCGGAATACATGAGTTGATTATTGGTATTACATATGATGAATGATTGCACGAATAAATCAACCAATTAATCCACAAAGCCGAACCTCGGTTAATATTTTTTTTCATTTACATATATTTTGATAGTATATAAAGATCTTGTTGAAAATGTTTTTAAAAGCTTCTCCTCTTGCTAGAGATTTTCTTTTACAGAAACAAAAATCGGAAAATAGCAAAAGAGTAATAATATTGAATTGTGTTTTTGTGTGTGACTACATAATCAAAGATTGCCTATGTATTTATAATAATACATAGCTTAATGCACAAGCAATAGTAACCCTAACTTTCTCAAACCCACAATTAATCAAACACTCCCCGAAGTTTGAACATGAGGCTTATGAAAGAACAAACGACTGTAACATATGTTGAAAGCCACTTCTTCTTCTTCTTTTTTCTATCATATTCTTTGTTCTTTGTTTGAATACAGGTATAATTGTATTCGGTGGCATAGTTATTTATCACTTGCAGCTTCCTCCTTTACATGACTCTTTTTATGTCATGGCTTGCTTTTCTTTTAGGTAGGAGCAACAATTTTGCAGCCAACTAATTTTGAAAAACACAATGATCTTCGGTGGAAAAACAAATAGTAGTGTGCAATAGACAAAATCTTGTTGATAAATTGCTATAGCAATAAAATATGGGATTTGTTATGACGGCTAGATTTTTTTGTGTTCTAACGTTTATGATTTTAATTAGATTAAAAGACTAATGAAAGAAATATAAAGCAAGAAAAAAGTAAATAATCGGAATCCCTCTGAATCATCGGTGATTGGCCGATTACCGGAGGATAACTATTTTGTGTTGGTTTGAATCTAAAGTTTCGATACCATCTAAAATAGCAAAAGAGTAATAATATTGAATTGTGTTTTTGTATGACTACATAATCAAGATTGCCTATTCAATTATAATAAATTCATAACTTAATGAACAAGCAATACAAACCTAACCCTAATCAACCTAAACTCACAATTAGGTTTGGGCCAACCTAGTCATCTAACATAAACATGTTCTTATTCTTGTTAATTTAAAGGACATTTCCTTCATACTTACTGATCGGTCGCGGGAGCAAAGTGCAAGCTCGAACCACGGATCGTTGTCCCAACGAGGGTTGAACTGATCTCGTCACTCAAGACCGTGAGCTATGTGTAGTGAATAGGTTTAAAAGATGGTTTTGTTTTTTTTTTATACTACAATGACAAATTAAAGTAAAGAAAAGCGGTAAAATGACATGAAATAAGTAAACGAATAAAATTGCATGAATAAAAATGACTAAAGAAAGCGGTAACTAAAAGCGATAAGTAATGAAAACGGTAAATGAATTTAAAAGACAATGTGTTTGCAAAGCGACGCGAGTAAGTTTATTAAGCTTGAGGAAAAGGTTTGTGACGAGTTATTTTCCTTTCTCGAGATTAGTTGTCAATTAATCTTTTGAAAAGTTAATAACTCTAAACGAATGAATTAATTGTTCAAAGGTTTTGTCTTTGAATAATTAAATCACAAGTCTAAGTAATCTCTCGATTATTTATCACAAACGTTTAACGCTCTTACTTAACTCACTAACCCGAGCTACTAAGCAAACACGATTTAAAACTACTCGCGACTCATATTAAAAACGTAAAGAGATAAAGAAAATAAAAGACTTGTAAACATTAAACGGTAATAAAAGTTTAAACTAAAGATGAAAAGACGTAAGACTTTTATAAGAAAACGACACTAAAAAGATTTTAGAAAATTTCGACAGCATAACATTTAAGTTTAATAAAATGAAACCTCACTCGATAAACGATGAGGGAAAATAAAAGTCTAATTCGACTTGGAAAAGAAATTGAACTAGAAAAGAACTTGAAACAAATCAAACTCGCAAAATAAGGAAAGAAGAATCCATACTCGCTAACCCTAACTATCCATACTCGCTAACTTCTAAGGTCCATACTCGCTAAGTCTTAAGTTTGTTCCATACTCGCTATATTGGGATACCATACTTGCAAATGAAACTCATAACCATACTCGCTAAGGAAAGCTGCTACTCGCTAAATATAATCTCCATACTCACAGAAAATAACATACTCGCTAGACCTAATCTACCATACTCGCTAAACTAGGTGAAAACCCATACTCGCTATAAAAGGTTGTCCCATACTCGCTAGCCAAGAATACATACTCGCTAGGTCTTGCCCCATACTCTCTAAACCCTAAAATCTATACTCGCTAAACTCAAAAATAACGTGTTTGAAACTTTATTACGTGAGACCAAAGATTAAAACTACCAAAATCTAATAAAAGCTAGATGAAGAACAAGTTTAGAAGAAGCTAAATAAGCTTTTATAAGCCAACGACACAAAACAAGCCCTAACTCATTTTCTAATCTTTTTCGAATGGAAAACATGCAAAGGTGGTGAAAAGTTTATAAAAGCTCTAAAGAAAGATTACGAACATGTAAATAAGCTTAAAAGATTAAAGAAAAGATTTAAGAACGCGAAAATAAGCTAAAGATAAGACATGAAATAAGTTTGCATTAATAAAAATTACACTAAGACATGAAAATAAGCTAAACTACACCTACCTTACACCTACTCCTAATCTACTCTAATCTAATCTAATGCTTACAAATGAAGCTATCCAAGAGATATATCAAGATAGGGGGTTACAAGTTGCTTACGTGTACGCTTTGCCCCTAGACTTTTACAAGTTATGAAATCATCATCAAACTTCTATTACAATACCAAAAAACGTTTAAACTACTAAATGTAAACTCATGTAACTTCGAGGCATTGTGTTGACGTTTATTTCAAGTCTTCAAAGATGTAAAAACGTTCACTTGCTCAATTTTGGAAAGCTTCTTCTCATGAATATCTTTCTGGTTTGATTAAGCGTATCGTTCATCTTCTTGAGCTTTTTAAGAAATAAACTCGTCATCACGGGCTTTCCTTGAGTAGATTTCATCTTTGACTCGGCTTTGTGACACTTTTCCACATCTCGTGCTCGTTTTAGGCTTTTAGGTTGATTTTCATGCAATTTATGCAATATCCTTTCCTGCACGATCACAAACACAAAAACACGATATCTTTGGCGTTTCACGTTAGTTTTTGGTCTATTACACACTTAAACTAAGGTCAAAAGTATGTGTAAAATAGCACATATCAAAATCCCCCAGACTAAGGTATTGCGTGTCCTCACTCAATGTAATCACGTCACGCCTTAAAGATAAATAATTTCACACCTCTCTTTACTAACTTTGAAAAGTAGCAAAACGTTCAAAAGAGATACGAAATCATTTATTCCATAAAACGCCCCGGTTTTCCATTTTATTCCATATGCTACTTTAGTTCATGACGGTGTGCTTGACTTTCATTATCTTTCAATAACGATTAAGGGTCATAGAGTAAGAACACGATTCATAGAAAAGTGACCGATTGGATAAAATTCATCGTCCCTGATTTTTCACAAGCTCCCAAAACTAAGCGTAAAAACGGATCATTGTTTAATTACAAGTTAGATGCCAACGCTACCCATGGAAGTTACTCGTGTACCGCTTGCTCCCATTTTCCTATTCTTGTATCTCATTATTTTATTTTGTGAGAGAAATGAATTTTTTCATAAGCATCTCGTTTCATAGTTTTTAGTCCGATAAAGATACCAAATTCATACGCTAAGTAGTTATCGATCTTCCCTTAAGAAGGTTTGCTCGAGAAATGTGGTCCACATCAAGGATATTGGATACATACAAAGACTTTGGAATGCATCAAAAATAGACATAAGTTGGCGCGTACATTTCACGTGCACCTCATGCATCCGATCTAGGATCGTAACATGCACCTCACGCGCGACCAACTTTAGTCTTAACCCTAGAACTCATGATCCATAAATCTTCAACATACATCCTTATTTTTTTTTATTATTTTTTTATTTTGATACTTTTTTTTTCACTTTTTTCTTTCTTTTTCTTGCCTTAGTAACTTCTCAACTCCGAACCTTCACGGTTTCAGTCCAAGACCTACCGCCAACTGCTAGGGTTGGAATCTAGGATCCAAGGTCCGATATCAATCCGAAGTCTTAAAGCACCTTAGCTCATACATAACAACGGGCTTTTGGGTAGCTCCGAAACCACATGCGTACTACGCTTATATAACGATATTCAATACAACTTCAACAAGCGTGTATCCATGATGTGTACCCAATTTCCCAAGCAAAGATTCTCTCGAGAAGAAAAAGAACTACTCATCGGCTAAACCTAACATCTTTAACTATTTTGCACATATATGGGGTGAAGCAATTTTATGGGAACAAAAAGACATGAGTACCTTCGATGAGCTTTAAAGAGATCCAACTACTCTATGCTTAGCATCTAACTTCTAAAGAAACTCTATCATTTCACGTTCTCCGCAAATTTAAAATCTCAAATAATGAGATCCGCGAATGCTTAGCCGATAATCAAGCCACGCATATATAAAGTAAAGTACGGGAGCCGAAAAAAGAGTAGCTCCTTGTGTACGAAACTAGCAAAAGCTTTTGTGATCATCATTGGTTAAGGGAACAAGCTAGGGCTCAACACGCCCGGATCAAGTCAAAATTTTTATTCTCACTCTTACCTAGTAGGAAAGTCAAACTCGGTGTCAAAACTTTTATTCTATTTTTGCATAATTTTTAATTTTTTCTCATTTTTTTTCATTGGATTTTTTCAAAATTTTTCAATTTTTTTGGTTTTTGATGAAAAACGGGGTTGCGTAAGTAAACAGCAATGGTGAAAGTGCTAGGTCAATCAAATCGAAGATTCACCCCCCAGACTAAAGATAAACATTGTCCTCAATGTTTCCAAGGTAAGGGTAATCCTAACAATAAATCTAAGGCCGTTTATTAAGTATGCCAAAGATACCATTAGTCGATAAGATTTGGATATATGATTTCCAAGCAATCAGCAAGACATGGGACTCGAGTGGAGATGAGACGAACCACGAGCACGAGAGTCATCATGAATCGGGGAAATCCTGCACATACACAAACAACCAAGCAAACACAAGATTGGAAGAGGTCGCCCTCCTCGCGTTACTTATTAGATAATAAAATAAAAAGGATAAGCATGGGGTGCCTCCCACGAAGCGCTTGTTTAGTAACGAGTCGTATAGCTTAGACTCGCCCCGAATTTACTTGTCCTTGGGGGAGCAAATGAAACACACGGCTTGAAAAGCGACGATGCCGGGATCAAAAACAACATCCTCACTCCCGGGGGAATGACGGATGGGTGAAACAATAGCATAGGTAAGATAAGGAAGAAAGATCATAACAACGATTTCGAGGTCAAATTCAAAGAGATCCTCCATAGTAAGCATAACTTTCTCCTTAGTCTTATAATCATCCTTCTTCAAAGTCTCATCAACAAAATCTTCAATAGTAACGAACGAAGCAAGGATGTCGGGCTGGAGCCCATAAGAGTCTTTGAAAGATAATAAACCGGGTTTAAAAATTTTATCTTCTGAAAAGCATGATAATAAAGTATCAACCACGGTAAAAGATGATGAATCCTTAGTCGATGACAACTTAGTAGGCTCAGAAACTTTTTCAGTTCTTGATGGAGTCGGATCGATTGGAGTTAAAAACTCATCGTGAAGAGAATTAACCATATGATGAACATTTGTAACCTCGAGTTCCGTAACAGACTCGTCACTATCCTTAATCTGAATATCGAAGAGCGGATTATCTGAAATCATAGTAAATTCTGGTTCGAAATCAAATAGAGGATTGGTGAAAGTTGTTTTGAAAGTTTCAAGAACTGGGTTATCTGATTCATTTGAGGTTTCATCAATTTCTGAAAGAACATCGATCTCTTCTGGGGAAAAATCGGGAATATTAGGTTCAGAAAATGAGGCGGGATTTCCACACGGGGAAATTTCTTCTTCAACGTACTCGATTTCTCCACAAGACAAGGAAGCATAACCTTCGTCAGACTCGGAACATATCTCATCATGATTATCAATGGACTCATCAATAACTTCATCATTCTTTGGAGGGAGAGGAGGAAATGGTTCTTCAAGTAATAAACTTTCAAGAAAACGAATATCTCCCTCCGGATCAAAGTTAATATCATCAAACGGCTTATCATTAGTATCAACGAGATTATCAGGACGATCATTATCAAAGGTTTCACCATCACCGTTAGAAGTTTCCCCGGATTCACTTTGGATCGGGACAAGGTTCTCCACACTAGACTTATTGATTTCGTCCGATTTCGTTGCCGGATTAGTGTTGAGAAGCTCGTCCCCCATTGTTAGAGAATCCTCGGGTCTTACGGGAGGACAGATAGGTGCAATTTGAGGAAAAACGTTGAACGGTACTATTCTCTCCTCGTCGTCATCGGAATCATCGTCATAAATAAAAGCCTTTCGAAGTTTAATCGATCTTAGCTCAGCAAGTAATTCTTCCATAGACTTTCCATGAGGATTATCATTGATTTCAAAAAGCCTATTTGCTTCGTGCATTCTTTCTTCAAACGATTTTTGTGGGGGTGGGTCAGAACCATAAGAGTTGTAACATGAATAAGGCTCAACATAAGAATTTCCAAACGATCCCCCACAATTTTCAAAATTTGATGAACTTTGGAATGAATCACCATTGCAATATGGTGCTTGCTCATAAGAGTTTTGAAAGGGTAGATTGAAATCGTTTTGATGGTTATTGGAAAAGTGCGAATTGGAATCTTGAGAATATGAATTTCCATTTGTGAGGGCACAAAACAAACAATCTTCATTAAAAAGACCTATACCGCACCTCATGCAAGTACACAATTGACAATAATTTGAACACGAAGTTGGATCCAAAGGATTTTCACATCTCTTACAGAAAGATTGATCAAACGAAGATAAGTAAGGCTGAGGTGGGTAATTGGAAGAATCTGAAGGATAGTCGAATGAATTAGGGTTTTGATCATACACGAATGAATTACTTGAACCACAACACAAACAACTTCCGTTTTGAATATCGTTTCCACACCTTTCACACGTACAGTATCGGCATGGTGAACCATAGAGTGGTGCACCACAACCAACACAAAGTATCAATGAATCCATGAGAATTAAACAATTGGGGGTAAGAGATTGTTTTTTGGTTTTTATGTTTTGAAAAATGAAAAGTTAAAAATGAAAACCAATTTGAAATGGAAAATCTTTTTGGATTTTTGATTTTAGAAAAGTAGAAATCAAAAGTGAAAACAAATTTGAAGAGAAAATCTTTTTGTGTTTTTATATTTTGAAAATATATACAAAAGCTTAAACTTCTCGAAAGAAGTATCTTCAAAACACATTACTCAAACGATCGAACGACTAAATCTTATCAACCGCTCCCCGGCAGCGGCGCCAAAAATTGATCGGTCGCGGGAGCAAAGTGCAAGCTCGAACCACGGATCGTTGTCCCAACGAGGGTTGAACTGATCTCGTCACTCAAGACCGTGAGCTATGTGTAGTGAATAGGTTTAAAAGATGGTTTTGTTTTTTGTTTATACTACAATGACAAATTAAAGTAACGAAAAGCGGTAAAATGACATGAAATAAGTAAACGAATAAAATTGCATGAATAAAAATGACTAAAGAAAGCGGTAACTAAAAGCGATAAGTAATGAAAACGGTAAATGAATTTAAAAGACAATGTG
The DNA here is from genome assembly GCA_014162995.1 of Artemisia annua. Lineage (NCBI taxonomy): Eukaryota > Viridiplantae > Streptophyta > Magnoliopsida > Asterales > Asteraceae > Artemisia > Artemisia annua. Next base: position 179,957 of record LBNU01030490.1, read on the forward strand.
TTTGCAAAGCGACGCGAGTAAGTTTATTAAGCTTGAGGAAAAGGTTTGTGACGAGTTATTTTCCTTTCTCGAGATTAGTTGTCAATTAATCTTTTGAAAAGTTAATAACTCTAAACGAATGAATTAATCGTTCAAAGGTTTTGTCTTTGAATAATTAAATCACAAGTCTAAGTAATCTCTCGATTATTTATCACAAACGTTTAACGCTCTTACTTAACTCACTAACCCGAGCTACTAAGCAAACACGATTTAAAACTACTCGCGACTCATATTAAAAACGTAAAGAGATAAAGAAAATAAAAGACTTGTAAACATTAAACGGTAATAAAAGTTTAAACTAAAGATGAAAAGACATAAGACTTTTATAAGAAAACGACACTAAAAAGATTTTAGAAAATTTCGACAGCATAACGTTTAAGTTTAATAAAATGAAACCTCACTCGATAAACGGTGAGGGAAAATAAAAGTCTAACTCGACTTGGAAAAGAAATTGAACTAGAAAAGAACTTGAAACAAATCAAACTCGCAAAATAAGGAAAGAAGAATCCATACTCGCTAACCCTAACTATCCATACTCGCTAACTTCTAAGGTCCATACTCGCTAAGTCTTAAGTTTGTTCCATACTCGCTATATTGGGATACCATACTCGCAAATGAAACTCATAACCATACTCGCTAAGGAAAGCTGCTACTCGCTAAATATAATCTCCATACTCACAGAAAATAACATACTCGCTAGACCTAATCTACCATACTCGCTAAACTAGGTGAACACCCATACTCGCTATAAAAGGTTGTCCCATACTCGCTAGCCAAGAATACATACTCGCTAGATCTTGCCCCATACTCTCTAAACCCTAACTATCTATACTCGCTAAAATTATAGAAAACATGCTGGAAAGATTTAAAGAAAAGAAAATGAAATCAAGTCATGTAAAACTTGTAGAAAACTAGTTTAAGAGATTAAATAAGCTTGTAAATAAGCTAATGAAACACAAAACAAACCTTAACCATATTTTTCTTAAATCATTCGATCCAAAAATAACATGCAAAGGTGGTGAACTTATAAAAGCTTTTAAAGAAAGATTAAAAACATGTAAATAAGCTTAAAAGATTAAAGAAAAGATTTAAGAACGCGAAAATAAGCTAAAGATAAGACATGAAATAAGTTTGCATTAATAAAAATTACACTAAGACATGAAAATAAGCTAAGACTACACCTACCTTACCTCTACTCTAATCCTAGTCTACTCTAATCTAATCTAATGCTTACAAATGAAGCCATCCAAGAGATATATCAAGCTAGGGGGTTACAAGTTTGCTTACGTGTACGCTTTGCCCCCTAGACTTTTACAAGTTATGAAATCATCATCAAACTTCTATTACAATACCAATAAACGTTTAAACTACTAAATGTAAACTCATGTAACTTCGAGGCATTGTGTTGACGTTTATTTCAAGTCTTCAAAGATGTAAAAACGTTCACTTGCTCAATTTTGGAAAGCTTCTTCTCATGAATATCTTTCTGGTTTGATTAAGCGTATCGTTCATCTTCTTGAGCTTTTTAAGAAATAAACTCGTCATCACGGGCTTTCCTTGAGTAGATTTCATCTTTGACTCGGCTTTGTGACACTTTTTCACATCTCGTGCTCGTTTTAGGCTTTTAGGTTGATTTTCATGCAATTTATGCAATATCCTTTCCTGCACGATCACAAACACAAAAACACGATATCTTTGGCGTTTCACGTTAGTTTTTGGTCTATTACACACTTAAACTAAGGTCAAAAGTGTGTGTAAAATAGCACATATCACTTACTCGAAATGAAAAGGTCTAAGAGCCTAAACCTTCTCTTAATGTAATATAATGAACTTTAGTTATATGAGGTCTTTAAGCTTTAGTTATATGGCTCCTTTTTCTCCAACTTTTATTGAGTTCGGGGTATAGAAGTGATGCTTGAGAATGGTCCTTGGATTATTTGCAACATCCCATATAGTGCTCAGGAAGTGGAATCCTAACTCGAATTTCTGTAATGGTAACTTTACTTGGATCTGGTGTGGGTGAAAATCCATAACGTCTCTATTTCAGCCTTCGCGACCATGATTTAAGTATGATTGCAACTAAACTTTGCACCCTAATGAAACTTGACTCTTACACTATTTCTATGTGCAAGGATTTGTGGGGTATATCTCATTTTGCTAGAACTTTGATTGATGTAAGGGCTAATGTTGATTTGTAAGAGAGCATGTAGGGAAACGTTTAACATTTAGTTAAAAATACATATTACAATAAATCAAATTAGTAGTAAATAAATAGCAGAAAAATAAATGTAGATGGAATGGGGTAGAAGCAAATTAGACTTTTATGAACGATAATTAAATAAAATAGTAAAATAGTAAAAAATATAAACATATTAAATCACCAACAAACATTAGTAACGAATCACTAAAGAGCCAAGACACGTTTTTGACATGCTTCCATCAAAGTAGACTCGCCGTCTGTTTCATAGGGTACAACAACCAAAGCAGTAGTTAAGTTGTACTGTCGGATTTAAAAAACTATCTGAACTTTCACCTTTTCAAATGTGTTTTGCATATGTTGGAAATCAATAATACTTACTAGTTTGATATGTGTAAAACCTATGGAATTAAAGCCTCTATTTATACAAAATAGGCTCCTCCCAAGTTTACCTAATAAATCAATTTCCTTTTTAAGTATGGTACCGAATGCCTAACTTTGAGACGCGATATCTCATTCACATCAACTTCATTTTGGACACATAAAGGCTCATAGTGAAGCTCTCTTTAAGGATAACGCGAATCTACAAAATATTACTCATATATATATGACACATAAATATAGATAATTGAGTCCAAAGTCGGTCAAAATTCACTTTTGGCAACCAAATTTTCTGACAATCCCCCATATGAATAGAGTTGAGTCGTAATACAAAAAAGTTTCAATAAAATTCCATTAGTTGAATCTTGCAAAGGATAGGTAGGTGTGACATGTTGAACCTTCCCTAGTAAAATGCACTTAACCTCCTAGCTGTTAGTAGACACGATGTTTTTTGAATTGAGCAGCTCATGTAGACGAAAATATACTTCACACAAGACTCTCCCTTACGTTGCCTATTTCTCATATTCATGTTCATTATGGTCCTAAATATTTGCCTTATTCCACACGAGCTCTTAGGATTTGTGGCCCCCACGATTCCATTTGAAGCGACCCCACTTCTCTCTCACATCGGGGTTTTCATCTTAAACCATTAAAAGACATATGCTTTGTGATTTCATCTTGGATTGTTAAAGTCATATGCTTAACCTTACAACAAGTCGCAATGATAGGAATGAACTAGGAAGTGACAAACTTTAGACAACTCCCCAACAGTGACTTCCCCCAGTTTATATGATTAGTTTATCCTATTGAACCAATATATTACGATCTCAGGTCAACTGTGTTAGGTTCTCAGAAACTCATTCCTTCAAGGGTTTTAGTCTCATTCCTTTAGATGACATACTAACTAACTCTCTGCTTAAGCACTTTGTAAGCGGATCCACCATGTTATCTGTTAGCCTTAAAAGTGACGACATTTAAGTGAATTGCATTAGCTATCTTATATTCGTATAACGCAGGGGCTTATATTGTCAAGTAGTGAAAGATAGCTTGTAATAGAATTATATATACCCTCATAGGCTCTCCTAAGAGGGTAAGCTTTTTCATTTTCTTATTGTAACACTCCTTTTCTCTCTAACAAACACCTAGTTACACTCTCTCTAATTTCTCTCAATAGAAACTAAGCATTGTTTTCTTATTGTTTTCTAATTCATGTCCACCTGAATATATGGATCTTGATACCTTCTTGGAGGCCTAATAGTGGTATCTAAGCCTACATATGTTTGTATGGTTCGTTTGTTTCGAAAATCGTCCTAAAATGCGCTTTTTTGTCTGTTTTTACACCTTTTGTTTATGTTTTTCAAAAAATGTGTACTTTCTTTCTTAAAAAATTGTTCTTAATGTTTAAATCATGAAAGATTTCTTTCTTATGATGTCTTACGTGTTTTAGAAAGAATCTACACAAAAAGAATGTACAAAAAGCATAAAAAATGCGAAATTTGGGTCATTTTTGGTGAAAAACTCGTATATCAGCTTTTACCGAGTTTCAGTCTTCAAGTTTTCTTAGTTTCTCATCTTCGAATTTAACTAGTTTTTTTGAAATTCAAATTTACCGAGTTCGAGTGTTTTGATATACCAAGTTTCTAATGCCGACTTTGGACTTTGGAATATATCGAGTTTAGGTGAGACTAATTTACCGAGTTTAGTCTTCAATATACCGAGTTTGCACCTTCAGTTTTACCGAGTTTGTAGCAGTCTAAATATACTGAGTTGGTCTTTCGTTCTATAATGTTTTATTAGGTTTATTTTTAACAAGATTGGGATCCTTTAGTTTTACATCTCGACAAAAACGAAAATCCTATATTAGTTTTGCAACTTGACGAAAACCCAAAAATTTTAAAACTCTAAATACCTAACTCACCACAATTCAGCAAAACACACCATTCGGCTATTTTGTATACCAGATGCAGATGTGGTCACTACAGTTAGCCGTTTGGATTGATAAATGTTTTTATGAGTTGAGATTGATCGAGAGAATAGTAAAGAAAGTATTTATAAACATCTTCTTACGGGGGAGTTTTTATGCACTGTTGGCTTATGGGTCCAGAGGACCCACGCCGAATGATCTGGATTCGGCATCCGGATGACTCTGATGCCTGGACAATTTCAACAACCGGATGACTTTACCTCTCCGGATTACCCTGCAATCCGGATATGCGATAACTACGCGAACCAAAGTACAAATAGTACACAAAGTACACGATAATGGGATAAAGATATACGAACAGGCACAAACCCGAAAAATACGTGCAAATGGTCGGCAAGGACAAAGATTACTCACCTATATAAAGAGAACAAATCTTCATCTTATGGTAATTAATTCACTCTCTCTCTAAACTTTCACTTATACTTTATCTCTCTATAAACGTATATTTACTCTCACGCCAGAGGTTGGTTCTGGGATAAAACCCGGGGCGAGACTAATGGACGTATCTGTTGTAGGAATCCAAAGGACCTTTAAACCATTCGTAGGACCTGATGATAATCCGGGAGGATTAAGGAGAATCCAAAGGACACATATTGTTTGTTCGGGGTGAACGCAAGATTTTACCTCAACAAATTGTCGCCATCCATGGGACTCGCTATTCACTCTACCGAAGCTTAGAGATGACGGGTCCCGCTCCAGTAACACCGGAAGGAAGTGGAAGAAACAATGATAATAATACTCCCAACAATATAGAACAAATCCAAAGCCATATCACTACATTAAAGGCTCTAATCCAAGAACACAATACCGGAGGAGGAACGTCGATCAAACCTATCCAGCTCGACATTGATGAAGGAGAGTCCCAAGAGGACATAGCCAAGATGGTCGAGGAAGAGCCGATGGATGATTTATCTAAACCCTTCAAAGCAGCATCCAAGAGTCCTTTCACCCGAAGGATCATTGACTTTTCCGGACCAAAGAACGCAAAGTACACAATGCCCTCTCATCTAAAGCTGTATGATGGGTCCTCAGATCCGGATGATCACATCACGAGGTTTGAAGGAGCAGCCAATCAAGGTGCATGGCCCATGCCAATATGGTATATGATGTTCCAACAAACTCTTGATGATGTGGCTAGAGGATGTGATGAACTCAAATAAGCACATTTATCCTATTTATTTAACTTGTTTTACTTTATTATGTATAAGAATCAGTGCTTTAATGTTTACTTTAGTGATTCTCAGGTAAAAACAGGTAAAAGGTGAAACTTGGTGATTTTGGACTAATTACGGAGCAAAACGAGCAAGATGTCAAAAGTCTACTAAAACTCAGAAGATGCGCCGTATCTCACTCAACAGATACGCCGCAATATCATACTTAGATGAATTCGAAGACCATTGCCTAACATTGAAGAATGCGCCGCATGGAATTCTACCATGCGCCACATATGAAACTCTGGTCAAAGAAGAAGATCAAGCTCGTTCTACTCCAGATGCGCCGCATCACACAATTAACATACGGCGTATCACTATCAAGACTTCACCACAAACAATCCAAGACAACTGAAGGACATGCCCCGCATAAAGATTCAAGTTACGTCGCATCTAAAGGCGGTGTACGAATATTCCAGAATATAATAAGCTTGGACCCCACGCGAAGTTAAGTCAATGCGCCGCATCTCATCATTACATGCGCCGCATCGAACCCTCAGACAGAAACTATAAATACCCCAAGACCTAGACGAATTTTGGGTGCACCATAACCCTAAGGAGACGAATTCAGACGAACAAGCAACACAAGACACACCCCAAACGAAGATCTTAGAGCTGTAAGAAGGTCCTGCATGTATTTAATTCATTAAGTAGTTTTGTTTTATTGTAATAGTAAGCTTTGAGTCCATCAGGATTGATGGCCGGTAGTTTGTGAGTACGCAATAATCTAATGCCCGCCTTAAAATTGCTTTCCCATCGATTAAAGTTTATATGTTGATGTCTTTGGTTTCCTTATATTAGTGCATTGATTACCTCTGTGTCTAGCTGAGCACTGCTGAGCCGCCATACTCCTTCCTCGCCTACTCACTCCGATGTCTTTGGATGAGTAGGATATTCATAAGTAATCATTAAGGGTTTACTCGCCGATATAATAGCCAATGAGCACGGATTAATTTTATAAACTTCATATAAAACTAGCAATAAAACAAGTGACAAGCTATCTTAATCATCAGGACAGGCCTTCTTATTGTCTCTACTATCTATCTGTTTACGTGTATGCTATTCGCTGATTTGTTCTCATTAGTATTTACTGTTTAATTAGATAACCAAACCGTGGCAGTCTCTCAGGCTGAACCCCCTATCATTAGATTAGATTGTAAAGTTAACTTAGATATTAAAATACTGATTAGGATAATTAGATAATACGTTCCACTCTTAGTGATCGACAATCTGCTTACCATTATATGCAAACTGACCGGGTACACTGCTTGTTAAGTGTGTGTGTTATTGATAAGTCGGCTAAATATAAATGTAAAACTTGAGTAGGCATTAAACTGCTAAACTGCAACGACACATCACGCGCATCAAGTTTTTGGTGCCGCTGCTGGGGAGTGAATTGTGATTATCTGTTAAATTGATTATTATTTTAATTAGTTTTTTTTTTAAGTTTTTAGACACTAACCTCTAACTTGTTGTATATTAGATAATTTGCATTCATTGTATAATTTGCATATTTACTGTTTTTGTGGGTTTAATTTTCTGTAATTTTCTTTTTATTTTATTTTATTTTTATTTTATTTTCTTTCTTAGTACCTACTGACGTTGTACTGTGCAGATACAAACGATACGGCGCATCTGTTTATCGGATGCGGCGTATTGCGTTTTAATTTTGTAAAATAAAACGCGTTTAATAACTCGAGTGCAACGTATCTTTCACCAAGATACGGCGTATTCTGTTTTTAATAAAGAATTTTTCGTAACCCTAACGCCATGCGACGCATCTGTTTTAACAAATACGGTGTATTTAATATTTAAATTAAAAACAGTTTTTGAATTATTAAACAGAAGCGACGCATCGATTTTCTCGATGCGGCACAACTACTAAATCAAAAATCTTGTATTTTGAAACGTAAGGAAAATACGGCGCATTAGCTTCTGCTAATACGGCGCATTTAATTTTTATAAATATAATTGATTTTTGATATCTGACAGGTACGGCGCATTCTAATTCAAAAGCGGCGTATCTATTTTCTAAAATAAAAGTCTGATTTAAATTTTAATGTAACTAGATACGGCGTATCCTATTTTAAGGATACGGCGCATCGTCTTCGGTTATCAGCAACTTTTATTTACCCGAACGGAGAAAATTCTTATCATCCTTCCTGTATCTTAGAAAATTTTTACTACGAAGCCTATTTGTTTTTTGTTTCAGGAATCATGATTGATATTTTCCCAAGCTGGTTCGGAGTACCAAAGATCAAATTTACAATCGATCAGATTGTATATAAGTTCGCCCACGAATGTGATAAGGAGCGTCATGAACTGTTGCTGAAAGAACAAAAGAATATGATTAGAGAATTGACGATTGAAGTGCACCAATTGTCGAAGGTGATTAAAGGAGTTTTGTTCCAAAGGCACAAGATGGATCACAAACGGGCATATGGGAATTAACAAGAACAAAATAGGAGCGGAACGTGAGTCTAACTCGAAGACTCTGGAATAAAGACAAGTGCTGACCGGGAGACAACCCAGATATTTTTATCTTATTTTCTGTTTTGTATCGAGTCTGTCAGACCTGTAGTAGATGCGGTGCATCTCCATCATGGGATGCGGCGTATCATCTGCACTGGTTATATTTTATTTTATTTTTCTGCATTTTTATTTTTCTTTAAAACATTCTGTCAGTTTATTTAATGCGGCGCATCCCTGTTTAAGGATACGGCACATCTTTTATTCTGATTCGTATTAATTCCAGGCTCGATACGGCGCATCTTCTTCCATAGGATGCGGCGTATCGACTGACCTGATGATTTTAATTTTATTTTTTAGGTTTTATTTTCACTAACTACTAATGTATTATGCAAGTTGAACCTTCTTAACTCATGTGTGTAAAAGTCTAGGTGGTATTATAGATTCCTGGATTTTTTTGTGGATACCTCATTCATGAAGCTTTAACGTTCTAATCCACAAGAAAGTTGATCTTTGCTCGCAAATGCATAATGGAGGATCATTCCGAGCAAATATCAGGGAAGTTTTTCTGTTCTAATTCTTTTATTTTCCAGTTTTTAATCCTTTAAAAGAAACAACGTGGACGTTGTTTAACTTAAGTGGGGGGATGGAGAATTAGAACACTTACTTGTCCAAACTTTTTCAAAATATGCTAAAAATGCGCTTAATATATCATAATTTAAAATTTTTTAGCATGTTTTTGTTTAAGTCTAAATTACATAGCCGCACACATAACATTATTTTTGCCTAAAATCAAAAACTTTAGTGTGCTGGTGACTTGTAAACTTTAGAACTTGGCTTGTATACTACTCGAGACCACCATAATGAGTATTATCGATATAATTGGAGTGACTTGTCTAACTTGGTAAAATTCTAGGATTACACCCAAAAAGCCTTTATATGTTTTGTGATATTAACTAGCTACACCGGTTAGTTAACCCTCGTATAAACCCTTTTGTTACTCTCATTTTTAGAGTAAGATACCCATAGAAAAACCCTCACAGCCATTTCTTTCGTTTCTTACACCTTTGTTAAAATATCTCGTTACACCCTTACACCTTAGTCTACCCTGTAGATTGAAAACCGTGGTTAGTTACTTTAGGCAAAGTGTGTTTCCTTACATTACCTGTGTTCGCGTGCGTAATTCATTATCATATCTTTGGTTAGGTCGGAAAATTGCACAATACAATTGGAAGGAAAGTACATATTGTATATTTTTTCTTTATTTTTCGTGTGTTTACTACTTTCACTATTACATTATTTTCTGAAAGTTATGAAAAGTATAGAAAAATTATCCGGAAAAATCGTGATAGAAAAGTTGTGAAATTTTACACAAGTAAAAAAAAAATCGAAAAAATAGAAAAGAAAAAGAAAGAAGAAAAATTTGGAAGTTTGGTTTTAACCAACATAAGTTGGTTTTAACCAACTTATGTTGTTGTATATTATATTTATGATTGAAAGGGAGTTGGCCATTACGGGAACGCCAACTAAGGTTATTCTTTGTTTAAGATTTTATTGAGTATAATTCGTGTCTACCTAAAGCGTGAGTTACATGAGTCAAAAGCGTGAGTTATTCAATGATATGAGTCTTATTGATTGGATGGTTGGGAAAGTAATTAACCACACTTAGGATTTTAATCTATCCGTTTTGTTTATTTTTATTTTACACCAATTTATATCCCAAATATTATCCATACCCTATATCATTCTTCATCCTAACCTTTGATTTGTTGAGATTAGGAATTTGAGCAATCTTAAGTATCTTAGTCGTGGATTCGGCTATGTATTTTTTATTTTTTCGCCCTTTTTGATATAATATTATTGGTGAAGATTACTTGGTCCTATGTTTAGCTTATTCGAGTTAAGGAATTGAGCAATTGCGAGTATCGTGGTCGTGGATTTGATCATGTATTCGTGATTTTGTCGCCTTTTCTGGAATATGAGATCGATAGAGATTGAAAAGAATGATCAACCCTTAACCTACTAACCCATTTTACTGCTTTAGACTTGTTACTCCTTGGCTTTAGTGGAGGAAATGCGTATACTTGTCAAGCTTATGATAGAATATTCGTCAAAACTAAACGATTTAGAATTGTTTTGTATTAAAAGAAAATTATTTTGTTTCTACTTCGTTAAGTGGTTGGTTGTGTGATCATGATAAAACGAATACATGCTTAACCACTAAAAATAAATCCTAATACCTTTTAGGATACATTTTCATAAGATTAAATTTAAGGTTTACTTGGGGACAAGTAAAGTTCAAGTGGGGGGATATTTGATGAACTCAAATAAGTACATTTTATTAGCATCATTTATCCTATTTATTTAACTTGTTTTACTTTATTATGTATAAGAATCGGTGCTTTAATGTTTACTTTAGTGATTCTCAGGTAAAAACAGGTAAAAGTTGAAACTTGGCGATTTTAGACTAATTACGGAGCAAAACGAGCAAGATATCAAAAGTCTACTGAAACTCAGAAGATGCGTCGTATCTCACTCAACAGATTTGCCGCAATATCATACTTAGATGAATTCGAAGACCATTGCCTGACTTTGAAGAATGCGCCACATGGAATTCTACCACGGGCGCCGCGTATGAAACTCTGGTCAAAGAAGAAGATCAAGCTCGTTCTACTCCAGATACGCCGCATCACACAATTAACATACGGCGTATCACTATCAAGACTTCACCAGAAACAATCCAAGACAACTGAAGGACATGCGCCGCATAAAGATTCATGTTACACCGCATCTAAAGGCGGTGTACGAATATTCCAGAATATAGTAAGCTTGGACCCCACGCGAAGTTAAATCAATGCGCCGCATCTCATCATTACATGCGCCGCATCGAACCCTCAAACAGAAACTATAAATACCCCAAGACCTAGACGAATTTTGGGTGCACCATAACCCTAAGGAGACGAATTCAGACGAACAAGCAACACAAGACACACCCCAAATGAAGATCTTAGAGCTGTAAAAAGGTCCTGCATGTATTTAATTCATTAAGTAGTTTTGTTTTATTGTAATAGTAAGCTTTGAATCCATCAGGATTGATGGCCGGTAGTTTGTGAGTACGCAATAATCAAATGCCCGCCTTAAAATTGCTTTCCCATCGATTAAAGTTTATATGTTGATGTCTTTGGTTTCCTTATATTAGTGCATTGAATACCTCTGTGTCTAGCTGAGCACTGCTGAGCCGCCATACTCCTTCCTCGCCTACTCACTCCGATGTCTTTGGATGAGTAAGATATTCATAAGTAATCATTAAGGGTTTACTCGCCGATATAATAGCCAACGAGTACGGATTAATTTTATACACTTCATATAAAACTAGCAATAAAACAAGTGACAAGCTATCTTAATCCTCAGGACAGGCCTTCTTATTGTCTCTACTTTCTATCTGTGTACGTGTATGCTATTCGCTGATTTGTTCTCATTAGTATTTACTTTTTAATTAGATAACCAAACCGTGACAGTCTCTCAGGCTGAACCCCCTATCATTAGATTAGACTGTAAAGCTAACTTAGATATTAAAATACTGATTAGGATAATTAGATAATACGTTCCACTCTTAGTGATCGACACTCTGCTTACCATTATATGCAAACTGACCGGGTACACTGCTCGTTAAGTGTGTGTGTTATTGATAAGTCGGCTAAATATAAATTTAAAACTTGAGTAGGCATTAAACTGCTAAACCGCAACAACACATCACGCGCATCAGGATGGTTTGATCGTCTTCCACGAGGCAGTATTGACAGTTGGGATGTCTTGAGTGAGTAGTTCGTGCAAAGATTTGCCCTTCGGAGAAAATGTGTTAAAGACCCGATGGAAATCACAAAGATTGTTCGACAGGCCAATGAGGCTTTGCCAGAGTTTAAAGAACGATGGACAGATGAAGCTAGTCGTATATCTGGTGTCCCGGAAGTGATGCAAATATCCTCCTTTGTTGACGGTGCAAATGCCCAGAGCTAGCAAAGAGGTTTTTCGGAAGGGTTCCTCGAACAGTAACCGAAATGATGATAAGGGTCGACGATTTGATCCACTCTAAAAAAGCATACCGGTCGGCTAAAGTGCCGAGAGGAGAAAAGATAGACAATTACAAAAGAGATCATCACCATCATCTTTACAACAATAGACTGATCAAAACAATCAACGAGCCCCTTTTAGAGGAGATCGTCGACGTGTTAATCATCGCGAAGAATTCAGGCCTCGATGAAATGATTATTATGCACCGTATGATACGACTAGAAACGATAATGCCAATCGTACGGATTACCGTCGTAATGATATGTACCGAAGGGATACCGGGCCGATAGACTTGAATGCACTTACCAAAGCTCCCAAGGAAATTCTGGAAACTGAACACCAGCTCAGACTTCTAGCACCACCTCCGTTGAGGGGAAGACCATCAAGAGAAAATATGGACAAATACTGTGACTATCACGGGGAGAAAGGACATCTTACAAATGATTGTCATAATCTGAAGGAACAGTTGAAGAAGGCCATGGAGACGGGTAAACTCGACCACCTGATCAGGGATGTCCGGCAAAGGGATAGGGCCCCTCCAAGAGGTGATAACCAAATCAACCGAGGGCGAATCATCAATATGGTTCGATACAATGAGAATGGACGAAAGCGCAAAGACATTGATCAAGAAGATGAGTGGATGAATGCCCCCATAAGCTTTCCCCCAATCCTCCCCGGAGATGTTTATGACGAACCACTTATTGTCGAGGCAGAAGTGGAAGGATATACTGTCCGAAGAGTGTACGTGGATCAGGGCGCCTTGGTGGAAGTAATGTATGGGCACTGTTTCGAAAATCTTGATTCCTCCATTCGGTCCCGGCTAACAAAAACGAATACACCCCTGGTGGGATTCGCCGGAGAAGCTATTAAGCCACTGGGTAAGATCGAGCTGGAAGTAGGTTTCAGAAGTGAGGGGCTATATCGCCAAACGACCATGAAGTTTGCAGTGGTAAGATCTCCCTCTCCTTACAACATTATATTGGGACGATCAGGTATCAAAAAACTAAGGGCCATCCCTTCGACAATACACTCTATGATGAAATTCCCAACACCAAGAGGTATAGCCACCTTGGTCATCCGGTCAGTCATCATCTCGGAATGCCGGAAGTTAGAAGAAAAATTCTTGTTGGAAAAGGAAACTGACGCTGAGGCACCTCCGGTTGCTACTATGGTGGAAGGAAAAATCACAGGAACTGAAGAAGTCATAGTTCATTCGGCATATCCGGACCAGCTGGTAACGATAGGAAAAAATTTATCCAAAGAAGGAAGAAGACAGCTAATAACGTTGCTAAAAAACAGTCAAGATGTTTTCGCATGGGAACCATCGGACATGAAGGGCATACCCCGATGGATCGCGGAACACAAGCTCAATGTAAACGTCCAAGATAGGCCGATTGCTCAGAAGAAGAGGGTCTTCTCGGAGGAAAAGAACCAAGCAATAAAGAAAGAAGTGGAGGAATGGTTAAAAGTAGAATCGTCAGACCTGTGCGGTATCCGACGTGGATCTCAAACCGGTGTTAGTAAAAAAGTCGGACGATAGTTGGAGAATGTGCATTGATTTCAAAAACCTTAATTCATCTTGCTTGAAAGATTACTGCCCACTGCCGGAAATTGATTGGAAGATCGAGTCAGTCATGGGATTTCGGTACAAATGCTTTCTCGATGCTTAAAAACTGTATACTGTTAGGAATACGATTATTCATATTAAAGACTCGTTCACCCCGAGTATAGTTTAGCATTATGTAGCTCGTAGTATTTATCGTATTAGTTAGTAAGTAGTTAAATATTAGTTAGTATTTGTGGAGTCGGGTCGGGTCTTTACCCACTGTCAGCTCGATCCACAGCCCGTCTAGGGGCGTTATTAAGTTTAGTATAAATACCCCTCTCCACATGTGGAGAGGGTTGGACCTTCTCATACTCTTAATCTAATATATTACTATTTCTCTCTCTAAGGTTCCACTTCTCTCTATTTCTCTCTCTAGAGTCCTTCTATAATTCGAACCATACAAAAATCCATTCGTGTTTATGTTTATGAGTATATTACAATTGGTATCAAGAGCCATGGTTACATCCTAGGGATTGTTTGCTCACAGATTTATTCTTGGTTTTGAGGGTTTCATTTGGTTCGAATGGTTTATGTAGAATACACACTAGTTCGATCCTATTTGGTGGTTGTTATTGTGTTTTTATTGTAATCTTAGGTTTAGAGGTGTTAGAAGTACTTAGTTCTTCACTTGGTTTGGTTAAATCAATCGTTAGTTTGTTGGTTGATGCACTTTAGTAGCCTTTTCTTACTAGCGATTTCCTCCTTGGTGTTTGATTCTAAATAGCGATTTCCTCTTGTTGTGAGTAGCGATTTCCTCATTTGCTATTTTGGGTATAAAGGACAAATCGCTAGATAGTGACACTTTTGTATGGTGTGGTAGCGATTTGGTCAGGACTGTCGTTTAGTGAAAATAGCGATTCCCTCAATCATCGATTTTCTCAACCAGCGATTTCCTCAACCAGCGATTTCCTATTCTCAGCGAGTTCCTAGTTTAGCGATTTCCTGGATGGCGATTTCCTATCAGCGATTTCCTATTTGACGTTATACAAGTTCAGCGATTTGCTAAGGGTTGGGTTTGTAGCGATTTGCTCCATTGGTGAAATTCAGTTTCAGCGATTTGTCTGTGTGGTACTTTGTGATTCTAGCGATTTGCTCGCTAGTGATTTCCTTTTTAGCGACTTGCTCTATCTTAAGAGATCTTTCGGTTTCTTTTGTTGATTTTAGTAAAATCCCAGGTAAGAATCCATTTCTCGGTTTAAATCACAGAAGTGTAAAATCCCGTGCACGTCCACATCATGTCAAATTCTTCAGAATCAGTCATACCTGAGATACTCAAATTATACGACATGGTCGATGAGCATAAGACTTTCAACCCTTCCCAATAAATTAACGTGTTTGAGATTGACAAGCTTGCCACTACCAACAGCTCAATGACTCTTGTTACACATGTTGAGGATGCATATATCAGACCGGTAAAAGAACAGGTGTCAAGTGCTGAGGTACTCAAACTGTACAAAAGGATTGATGAACCGAAGATACTCAAAATATTACATCAAACTAATGTTGTTGAGTCAAATGATGTTGAATTGGAAAACAGCAATGTTATCCCAATACAACAACATGTGGATCACAACAAAGAATCTGATGTACCTAGTCGAGCATCTTCCATTGTATGTGATGATAATGTGATGCATGAACAAAGGATTCATAACAAAGTAAAACAAACAAACGTTGTGGAGTCAAATACTGCTGATATGGGAAATAACAATGTTATCCCATATGAACAATATGTAAGACACAACGTCGAGTCTGTTGTACCAAGTGATGAATCCTCTGTTGATAATAATGTGTGTGAACTGGATGAATACACTGTTGTTGTGCCTGATGATACCTTGACTACTAGGATTAATATTCTTAAAGATCAGGTGACTATTTATCAACAACGTGCAAAATTTGAGCTAACCGAACGTGAACAGAAGATGGATTGGCAGATGTGTACATATATAACTGAAAGAAACTTAAAGGAAGAAGCATTAAGAATGGAAATAAAACTTTACAAAATCAAATTGATCAAACTGTTAAACAAAAACAGGAGATTCAAAATAGTGTAATTACACTAAAACTTGATTTTCAGAATAAAGAAGCTAAACTCTTAAGTGATTTCTCCAATCTTAAAGCGTTAAAGAACAAGCTTGAAAATAAATTGTACACACAAGGCCAAACCATTCAAACTGCTCAAATGATACAAAAGCACATTAAATTGCAGGATGATCATAGTGATAAAGATTTAGGGGTGCCTAAAACTAATTTCCTTAGGAGCGTTAGTGCCACTCAACCTGCTTTATACGATGCTAATGTTATGCTTAAACCTGATCATGCCCCCCCCTGATGTGCCGTCTAATGAGGAGATTGATGAGATAGAAACTATCAATAGAGAGAGATTAGATGCTAAAATGAAGGATCCAAAGTGCATTAAAAAACGTGTCAATATCAAGCCTCATAATTACTATGAACATAATCGATTGACTGTTTTTGCACCACAGACTAAGTTAACACCAGAACAGATTTTTTGGTCCTTAGACGTTGAGAAAAGAAAAGCTGAAGAACTTAAGGCCAAAATCCCTCTAAAGTGTGCTACCCCAACGGTGTATCCTCCTAATACACCGATGCACCTAGTTCAGTTAACTCTTCCCACATAATGTAAAACTCTTATTAGCATCTACGTTCTTTGTCAAATGTTTGCTGATTTTGATAAAACATGTAAAAAGAGAATTACACCAACGGGAATTACTGAGGGTGAAAGGGGATTTGAACTAACGAAAGAGTGTTACTTAACTGAAGTCATCCCATTTTTTAAACTTGTTAAAGAACACTTTGAGGGCATGCAAAAATCCCTTGACACTGAAGTGAAAGAGATGAAAGAAGTGTTTAAAAATGTGGAAAATGAGGGAAAACAAACTGCAATAGATCTTCAATATAGTGAAATTGCGAGGAAAAATGCTCTTATCATGAATGACACTTTGATTACTCAATGTATTGCACAAGATGTATTTTATACTGCTACTGATTCGTTATTAACTGCTTGTCAATTTCATGAAATGTCTGTTGCATTAAATGTTTTCCAGAATCGTGTTGTTGAGCTTGAGGGGGAGAATTTAAAATTGCGTGAGAAAATTTAAAACGATGACCATGATAACATGGTCAGGCATTTTCCAAAACTAGAGGTTGATAATCTTAATCTGCAATTAAAGTATCAACATTTAGAAGAAAGAGTTAAAATCTTAAATGCCAAGACATCTTCGGATGCTCCTGAATTTGATGCATATTTTGAATTAGCCAAACGGGATGAAAAAATTCAAGCTCACACCAACACGATTCGAAAATTGAGGGCTCAAGTTGCCCAATTGAAGTCAAATAAGAGTGATGTGATTGGTTCCCATAAACCTCAGTCTTCAGATTCTCAGAATTTTCAATTTCAAAACATCATCAACAAACTCAAAAATGAAAATGATTGTTTTCAAGCTGAAAATTCAAAATTTAAACAGCACTACAAAGAGTTATATGATTCAATTAAGATCACACGTGATAAAAACAATGAAAAGATAACTTCTTTGCTTAAAGAGATTGAGAATCTAAAGACTCAGGTGAAAGGGAAAATGCCAATCATCACCAGTGATATGATTGTTCCAAAGGTTTCTGCTGGTAGAAAATATGATGTTGATGCTATGAATATCCCACTTCCTCTTAGNCCTGAATTTGATGCATATTTTGAATTAGCCAAACGGGATGAAAAAATTCAAGCTCACACCAACACGATTCGAAAATTGAGGGCTCAAATTGCCCAATTGAAGTCAAATAAGAGTGATGTGATTGGTTCCCATAAACCTCAGTCTTCAGATTCTCAGAATTTTCAATTTCAAAACATCATCAACAAACTCAAAAATGAAAATGATTGTTTTCAAGCTGAAAATTCAAAATTTAAACAGCACTACAAAGAGTTATATGATTCAATTAAGATCACACGTGATAAAAACAATGAAAAGATAACTTCTTTGCTTAAAGAGATTGAGAATCTAAAGACTCAGGTGAAAGGGAAAATGCCAATCATCACCAGTGATATGATTGTTCCAAAGGTTTCTGCTGGTAGAAAATATGATGTTGATGCTATGAATATCCCACTTCCTCTTAGGAACAATAGGTCTGTTCACTATGCTTATCTCTCGTACCTTAAGGATAGTCTTGACATGCTTTGTGAGATTGTAGAACAGGATAGGATAGTGAAACCACAGGATAGTGCTATTCTAGATGCCTGCTTCCTCACTAAACGATCTCAGGAACTCTTAGAATATGCCATTGGCACATGTCCTAAGACTGATAACAAGCGAGATAGGTTTATTGCATCATCCTAAATGACTAAGAACAAGCATGTAACCTTTGAGACACCCTTGGAAACTTCAGATCCCAACACATCAAAACATGTTCAGCAACTGGAAGTGAAAAAGACTAAGTTTCCCATCAATCCTTCTATAGGAATTAATTGTGACACTAAAGCTAGAAAGTCAAAACCTATGAAAATTATAAAGAATGATAAGACTTCTCCAGCTAAAAGTGTTCCTAAGATGAAAGTAGAAGACCACATGAGGAACAATAAGTCGGATTTGAGCAAAAAAGATCATAATTCAAACCCTAATTCACTTTGCAAAACATGTAATGAATGCTTAACTTTGGCTAATCATGATAAATGTGTTGAGAAATTTTTGAAGTCATCCAACAAAACCCCAGTTAAGAAAGTTTGGAGAGCTAAACGAGTTAAGCAAATTTGGAAAGCAACAGGAAAACTATTTGCCAATGTTGGTTATCAATGGAAGCCCACTGGAAGGAAATTCACTTTAGGAGAACAATGCCCTTTAACTAGGATAGCTAACTCTAAAGTAGTGCCTATTAAGGAATGGAAGCCAACTGGTAGAATTTTCCCTTTAGAAACTCAATGTCCTTTAACTAGGCCTATTGCATCTACTAGTGAAATTTACACCATTGAAACAAATGCACCTAAGGCCTCAGTTGCTCCAAAATTTGTTTGCACTAACCAACTGGAACCTAACTTAAATTGAGGATCCGACACTCCAAACTCTCTTCTTTCGTCTGTTTTCAAATGCGGGTCGTACAAATCGTCCTTTGAAATTTGGAATCAGGCTGCTCATAACATATAACCGGGGATCGCTCATAGCTCAAGAATTTCGTGAATAAGTTTATTGGGACAGTTAGATTCGGGAACTACCATTTTTGGTTAATTATGGGTTATGGAGATCATGTCTTTGGTGACTGTATAATATTCAAGATATACAATGTGGAAGGAATTGGTCACAATTTGGTTTTTGTTGGTCAATTTTGTGATTCCGATCTTGAAGTTGCTTTCAGAAAACACACATGCTTCGCCAGAGAATTGGATGGTCTCAAATAACAAATCATGGCTATGGCACCGAAGTCTAAACGACTTTAACTTTGGCAAAAGCAAGAAGCATACCCACAAACCCAAAACTGTCAACACCATCATGGAAGTTCTTCATCGAATCTACAACAAACGAACCCGACAAATTATGGAAACCATTCACGTCACATTCGATGAGCTGAATGAGCATATGGCTCCTGTACACTTCAGTTCAGGACCCGCATCTAAATTTTTGTCTCCTGGACCAATTAGTTCAGGTCTTGTACAATATTCCATGCCTGCAGTACTTTATGTACCTTCTACAAGTAAGGATTTGAAGAGTTTGTTTGATCCAATATATGATGAATACTTCGAGCCACCAACTGTTCACACTCATGTATCACCAGTTGACGTTGCTCCGGTTCTATACAACTCAAATGGTCCATTAGTGTCTACTTGAATTGATCAAGATGTTACATCTGCAAGTCAGTCACCTTCATCATCGAATCTTCAATCTCCTTCCGTACATCAAAGCACTGCAGTAGACAATTCTTTTGAAGTGAATCTATTTGTTCCTTCTGATGATGCTTCGTTCGAAAACATAATTGCTCTTGAATCTTCATCTGAGGCATCTTCTTCAGGAGATCTTAACATGGCTACATCAGTTCCCTACCCTCAACCACATGAGCATCTCTGCTAATGGACTAATGGTCATCCCATTAAGAAAGTTATTGGGAATCCTTCTCGAGTGGTGTCCACACGAAGGCAACTTGCTACATATGCCTTGTGATGCTTTTATAATTCCGTACTGTCCAAAGTCGAGCCCAAAGATTTCAAGACTACTATCTCAAAAGTCTGTTGGTTTAATGTGGTGCAAAAAGAAATTCATGAGTTCTATCGACTTGAAGTATGGGAATTAGTACCACCTCCGGACTATGCAATGATTATAGCTCTTAAGTGGATCTTCAAAGTGAAACTTGATGAGCAAGATGACGTTCTGAAAACAAGGCAATGCTTGGTGCTAAGGGATATCGTCAAAAGGAAGGCATGATTTTGAGGAATCTTTCGCTCCAGATGGTCGTATTGAAGCTATCAGAATATTTCTCGCCAATACTACAAGTCAGAACATGACGGTCTATCAAATGGATGTGAAAATGGCATTTCTAAATGGCGAGCTGAATGAAGTTGTTTATGTTAGTCAACCTGAAGGATTTGTGGATCTTGATCATCCTACCCATGTCTACCATCTGAAAAGGGCTCTCTATGGCCTAAAGCAGGCGCCTAGGGCATGGTACGATACACTGTCAATGTTTCTCCTGGTAAATGGATTCTCCAAAGGTGTGGTAGAACTACACTTCGTGAGGACAGAGTTTCAGCTAGCAGATTTCATCACTAAGGCACTCCCAGGAGAACGGTTTCAATTTATTCTCCCGCGTCTTGGTATGAAGAGTCTTACACCAGAATCTCTCAATAGTCTTCAGGAAGAGAATGAGGATTAATGGATTTGCTTCACATATCCTTGTATATAATTTTAAAACCAAAAGGAAAATAGAAAATTATAAAACCTATAAAAACCATAAAATTCTGAAAAACACAAAAATACCAAAAATAGTTCTTCTTTAGGCATGTCTTCTGTTTGTCGATAACATTTACGGTTCTAGAAATGTCATTCAATAATGGCCCGGAAATTTAAATGAAGCTCGAACAGAAGTTAAAATTGAATAAATAAAACATGTCTTGATGGCTTGCTATTACTTCAGATAGCAACCCGCTCATTATCAATGGGGAAAGCACGTCGCCAAAAAGATGGTTGTTCCTCCCACTGGGTGAAGTTCACCCGGGCACGGATTACTTTATATCCGTGTTTCTTTGATTTGATGTACGTTTTAGTGCATCATTTCTCGTATAAGAAGAGAAGTCTTCTTTACATCACAAAGTATCTCTCATCTATGATTCTTCAAGAGAGACTTTGCGGTTCACAAGGTGGCAATTGGACTTAAATTTTCACAAATACTTGACGCTCAATGTAATGACTACAGCTCTTTAAATAGAATACGGGTCATTAATTGAGGGGAGAGTATTTGGTCAAAATTTCTACACCTTTCAAAACTTTGTGCACCATCAGCAGTGTTTGATAATCAGTTCGTTTCAAAATCAGTACATTTTAAATCTGATCACATTTTTCTCCCATATTTTCTAAAAACGTTGATGACGTATAGTCTATATTCGGGTCACGAACCCGAATACCATGACCCACTAACATTAAGCCCATCACAAGTGGGCTACGATAATAATAATTGGACTACCAATTAGGCGGTTTGGGCTCACGGGGCCCAAACCCAAAACTATTTATGGATTAAGATATCTCCTAAATAAGGAGATATATATCGAATATCCGATATCGGTGGATACACCGAAGAGTGAGGAGCACGAAACCTTATCGGTTACGTGTGTATATATAGGGCATCATAGCTCTCGTCTAAGGTACGACTTACAACCCTAGAAACAATCCCTCGATAAGCATAACGGTGTCTGTTACTTTCTTAGTGCGCAGGTCTCAAGAGCATTAAGATCTGATTGGTACGAGAACAGGAACCCAAACAAGGAACGCCCAACTTTTGTATCAACAAACGTATTTAAATCAATTGGGATCACAAAATCTCAAAAGATTTGAAAATTTTTGATCGGGGGAGAGAATGTGATTTAAATATGAAAATCTGATAAAAATGTGATGTTTTGGACGTAAACATAAGCTCTCCCATATGTGCCAAAGTCTTTCACAATATCAATGCACATATTAAGGGGGAGCAAAATGGTTTGTGGTGACAAAAGGATTTGGCATTTCATGAGATCGTGTCTCAGACTTAACCAATGAATTGACGAAAACTGTCATAAATCGAAAGGACTTGTCTAAGTAGATTCTACCGTTTCGAGAAACCTTTTGTAAACTTGATTAGGACGGGTAATAATTTCAAGCTAGTTTAACTAGTGATGTAAACGTGTCTTGAATGGGTCTTGTTCACTTAAGGTGGATCAATTCAAAAAGTGCAACTCTATTCAACATGTGCAAATTTTAAATTAAAACTTATGAGCACATGTTAAGGGGGAGCATTTGAAAATCATAAAACTCTCAAAGTGTTAGCAAAATGTATTTCTTAATCATAAACACTTTGAGAGAATTTTCAATGATTTGGTCAATGGCAACATAGGATAGTCATGAAGTTATAAGGTGGCTAAGGTTAGGAAAAACCGTCCTATGATCCGCCAGAGCCGGAGGGATCTACCCAAGGACAATACCGAATAGATAGTATTAGAAAGTCTTTAGGTATGATTATGAAAAAAGGAGAGAAATGAGAAAGGAGAAAGAAGGGGTTGAAGAATTAAAAAGAAATGAAATGAGAAAGGGTGAATAGAAATAGCCCTCCCATTATTCAACCTTAGGACAGAAACCGGGTTCAATTCATATGCTACTGGTTGTTACTAAGGTAACATCGGCATTGAAGACAAGAAGTCATGGACCCAGTGATGCACTGCACTAAACCTTCTAACCACTTAAGTTCTCTCAAAATAACTTGTTTTATTCTCACGGGGAACCCTGCATAATCTATCGACCGCTCATTACGAGCCATGTTGATATTGAAATAGGAGACACCGCTCCAGTCTCCGACTACCAAATCATGCACTTATTGAGTCTAGAGCCACGAGATGCATCAAAAGATCTCATAGGAACACGTGCTACTTTTACACTGGTTGTTCAACACTAAGGACACCAGTTGTATACTTATGAGTCCTACGCAGATCTTAGCCATCTGCCAGAACGTTTATGAGGGAATATACGTATGTATTTCTCTGTGATTGAATGGAAACTCCTGCCAGGGTCAACATCAAATAGCCCTGAAAGCAGGTCACTTCGGTAATTCCTTGTGGATTACGCTTAGTGATCGTGGCGGTTTAAAAACGGACTATAGTCGTGGAGTGATCTCCAGCGACTCACCTAATCGTTGATCTACTTCGGTAGATCTTGTAAGCCCTTTCGAGGGTATCCGATTTAGGAACGGCCTTGGTAAGGTTTAGAGAAAGTTTCACACTATGCTGTTAACAATCTCTAAGTCCGAACCTGTAAGTACCGGACGTTTTATTGCTAACTGTCTTATGCAGGAATATTTGGCGATTGTTGCTGATTGCAGAAAAGATACTGATCCATCACCTCATGCTCACACTTTGACATCATATTCAAAGAAATCATGATCATTGAATGGGCCTCAACTATGCTTCCACAACTCTGATACTGAAGATCATGATCCTGAAAAGTGTGAGCATGCCAATACCACGATGTCCACATCACATGGAGACGTTACCACACAAAGATGAATTGGAGATACCTATTTGGATGATGAACTCGAAGAAATGTCAAAGATCATCCTACACATTGAACAAGTCATCTAGAGTTCACTGCTAGAAGCACAAAGTTTATGACAATGAAGAATCAGAGGCTACGAGCTACAAAGTTATTGTCAGAGATTAAAATGCTAGAATTCAAAGTTTAATTTCCGGGGTGACCTCTCTTAGGGGGAGATTGTTAGGAATACGGTTATTCATATTAAAGACTCGGTCACCCCGNGATCATCCTACACATTGAACAAGTCATCTAGAGTTCACTGCTAGAAGCACAAAGTTTATGACAATGAAGAATCAGAGGCTACGAGCTACAAAGTTATTGTCAGAGATTAAAATGCTAGAATTCAAAGTTTAATTTCCGGGGTGACCTCTCTTAGGGGGAGATTGTTAGGAATACGGTTATTCATATTAAAGACTCGGTCACCCCGAGTATAGTTTAGCATTACGTAGCTCGTAGTATTTATCGTATTAGTTAGTAAGTAGTTAAATATTAGTTAGTATTTGTGGAGTCGGGTCGGGTCTTTACCCACTGTCAGCTCGATCCACAGCCCGTCTAGGGGCGTTATTAAGTTTAGTATAAATACCCCTCTCCACATGTGGAGAGGGTTGGACCTTCTCATACTCTTAATCTAACATATTACTATTTCTCTCTCTAAGGTTCCACTTCTCTCTATTTCTCTCTCTAGAGTCCTTCTATAATTCGAACCATACACAAATCCATTCGTGTTTATGTTTATGAGTATATTACATATACAGACAGAGCAGCTAGTAAAAAGGGTGTCGGAGCAGGTTTAGTGCTAATTAGCCCTGACAAGGAAGAATACACCTATGCCCTCCGGTTGAACTTTGACGCCACTAACAACGGAGCAGAATATGAAGCACTATTGGCAGGATTAAGGATTCCGAAAAAGATGCAGATAAAGGCACTAGATGTATGAGTGGACTCAAACTTGGTAGCAAGCCAAATCAATGGAGAATTCACAACATACACGGAGAGCATGACGAAGTACCTTGCCAAGGCCAAATAATACGTTACTTGTTTCGACTATTTCAAGATAAAGAATATCCCAAGAACACAAAACCAAAAAGCCGACATACTAAGCAAACTAGCATCCGTAGCATTCGATCATCTGACGAAAGAAATCTTGGTAGAAGTATTGGAAAAACCATCCACCGAGGAAGAAACAGTTAATGCAATAGTAGTAGAAGAAGAAGAGAACTGGACGTCACCAATCATCAGGTGTCTCAAAGAAGGGATCTGGCCGGAAGACTAGATTGAAGCTTGAGCTCTTCGGATGAAGATAAGCCACTATACATTAATTGACGATGTGCTGTTCAAAAGATCATACCTAGGTCCGATGCTCAGGTGTGTAGGACCTCTCCAGGCCAACTATGTAATCCGAAAAGTACACGGAGGGGCATGCGGAATGCACTCCGGACCGCGATCCGTTGTGGCTAAGCTCATGAGATAAGGCTACTATTGGCCAACTATGCACCGGGACGCTAGAGAGGTGATCCAAAATTGTGACTCCTGCCAAATACATGCTCCGGTCCCTAAGTTACCAAAAACTGTGTTGACCTCCATAATGGCGCTGTGGCCATTTTACCAGTGGGCAATGGATGTGTTGGGACCTCTGCCCGAAGCTCCAGGAAAAGTTAAGTACGTCATTGTAGCAATAGACTACTTTACAAAATGGATGGAGGCAAAGCCGCTAGCCAAGACGACAGGCAAAGAAGTAAAGAAGTTCGTATGGGACAACATCGTCTGTAGGTTCGGATTGCCTAAGATAATTGTCACTGACAACGGAAGCAACTTCATTGGAGACCCATTCAAAAGTTGGTGTGAAAGACTAAACATCACCCAGATCAATACAGCCGTGGCTCACCCTCAAGCCAACGGACTGGTAGAAAGAGCCAAATAAAGTCTAATGAAAGGATTCAAGTCAAGGCTCGGCAGAGAGAGAGCCGGATGGGTTGATGAGCTACCGAATGTGTTATGGGCATTCCGCACCACCCTGAAGACCAGTAACGGAGAAACCCCCTTTAGCCTAACATACGGAAGTGAAGCAGTCATTCCGGCCGAAATTGGCATGCCTACCTTCTGTACCATGATGGCAAATGCCGAAAACAATGACGAAGAGCTCAATCTGATTTTGGATCTACTACAAGAACGAAGGGAGATGGCAGCAATAAGGGAAGCAAAGTACAAAAAGAAGGTTGAACAGTATTGCAACCGAAGGGTACGACCCGAATCGTTCAAAGTGGGAGATTTTGTGTATAGGAAGAAAGAAGCTAGCAGAGTGGAGGATCAAGGAAAACTAGGACCAAACTGAGAAGGACCGTATCAGATAGTGGAAGCTTTTCAACACGGCACCTACAAGCTCCAGACTATGGACGATGTGGAAGTACCTCGAACCTGGCACGCAATTAATCTTAAGAAGTGTTTTATGTAATAACCGAAAGGCTCAGGGTAAGGCTCACAGAAGCCATCTTTAGTTTCTAATGAAATCTACTTTTGCCGAATGATACTGTTATAAATAACTTACAAAACCTTAACGGCCAAGAGCCGCATGGCGCAAGTCACCTGAATACACCCCAAGAGGGTAGCCTAACAACTATGGCCAAGTGCCGAAGGGCACAAGTTGCCCAAAAAAGGCTTACACCCCAAGAGGGTAGCCGATCGACAATTATGGCAAAATGCCGAAGGGCACAAGTTGCCCAAAAAAGGCTTACACCCCAAGAGGGTAGCCGATCGACAATTACGGCCAAGAGCCGAAAGGCATAAAATTGCCCAAAAAAGGCTTACACCCCAAGAGGGTAGCCGACCGACAACTACGGCCAAGTGCCGAAGGGCACAAGTTGCCTTGAATGGCTTACACCCCAAGAGGGTAGCCGATCGACAATTACGGCCAAGAGCCAAAAGGCATAAAATTGCCCAAAAAAGGCTCACACCCCAAGAGGGTAGCCGACCGACAACTACGGCCAAGTGCCGAAGGGCACAAGTTGCCTTGAATGGCTTACACCCCAAGAGGGTAGCCGATCGACAATTACGGCCAAGAGCCAAAAGGCATAAAATTGCCCAAAAAAGGCTCACACCCCAAGAAGGTAGCCGACCAACAACTACGGCCAAGTGCCGAAGGGCACAAGTTGCCCTGAATGGTTTACACCCCAAGAGGGTAGCCGATATACAACCACGGCCAAGCGCCGGAAGACACTGAAAAGAATCATATAACATAGAACAATATAATAACCAAATCTGATAAACCATTCGGACAAAGAAGAGAAGCAATAACATCAAGTAAATATAAGCGTTACGACAAAATAAGAACAGAAACGAAAAATAGTTAAGGCAAAATTGTTCATTCATTCATGTAGAAGATTCATTACATAACATGGCAGCCATACGACCCCAGAAATAGAAAAACATTTATAACTAAGAGCTTCATCCGGAATCCAGAATGTCTTGCCCCATAATCTGAATGAAGACATCCGGATCCTTACATCATTCCGATGCTACAAAAACAAAATATACGTTCAAAGTGATTAAAAAGAGCTTCACAGGAAATTCGAAATGCCTGGGCCCATGGTCTAAATGGAGGCATCCAAATTCCAATATATAACAACCACAAAAGAAAAAATACCCAAGGTTATCATAAAAGCTTAACAAGAGAATCCAGAACACCTTAAGCCCATAGTCTAAATGGAAGTGCCCGTATCTCCAAACGTCACAGATTCTTCTTAAGGATGGACGGATGAGTGTTGAACCAATAGATTCTCGGTAGAAGGACCCTCAGTATCAACCTGGTCACTAGACCCCACCGCTCCGGCAGCCGCCTCCCCATGGGAGCCCATACCAGGAACGACAGTAGGATTGATAACCGCAGGTTCAGAAGGCGCTGGGTCTGGAAGCATCTCCATAAGATCTTTAAAAGACCTTCGGCAAGTCTTGCTGATCTTCTCGACATACGGATAATCTTTGACGAAGAGTTGGTGATGAGGAGAAAAGTGTACCCGTTTTAGGGGGTCATTTAAGCCCTAATTCGTGTTAATATGATCAAATATTGCCTTAAATAATTCCTTTTGTCATTTTAGGTACTTTTGAGAAGAATTCTGGAAAACACATCATTTTAGACGTTTTTGGAGCATAAAGTGAAGAAAACGACAAAGTCTCAAAAGAATGCTGGAAATCCTTCCTGACGGCGTCAGAGTCACAAGGTAACGCCGTCAGCCAACCAAGACAAAGGAGCGGATTCTGACTATACGTGACGCCCTAAGAAGAAATTGAGATGTTTACACCTGACGGCGTCAGGTGTTAATATTCCTAGGCCGTCAGGTGTAAAGCTAACAACTGACGGCCCAGAGCAATTTTACAAGTGACGGCATTAGAAGTAGATCTAGGCCATCCAAGAACCCTAATGGCGGCGAGCTGACGGCGTCAGAGCGTATAAACTGACGCCGTCAGAGTGTATTTTCTATATATACTTTTCTATTTTTCATTCATTAGTGTGCAACTTTTGGGAACAAAACCCTAGACGATTTTGACAGCTTTTTCAAGGGTTTTTCACCCTTGATCTTTCCATATTCAATTAAAGATAAGTCTCCATTCAAATTAATCAATATGTCTATGTGTTGGTTAATTATATCTTATGCTTGTCTTTCAATTAACATGCTAGGCTAGGTTTATCTTGTGTTTGCTTAGATCTAATGAAACCTAACTATTGATTATTGGTTGTTGGTGTGTTATTACTTGTATTGGATGATTGTTTACGATGTTAGGCTTAAGAAAACTGGCTAACCTCCTATACGGTAACTTGCTTGAACTTTTTAAGAAACATGAACCAATGCGTACTAGGTTTTATGGTTGTATTTAATGCATGAGAGAATTCTAATGATCCCATGTTAGGAGCTTCTAGCAGGCTCGACATGGGAGTGAAGTAGGAGCTTATAGAGTTGGGGAAGTACGTACGCCACCCCACGAATGGTATTAAGGAATACACCCGTCATCCACGCAATTAATACACACTAATTAACCGATAAAAGATAGTTAGGGAGTAAGGAAATCTAAGTAAACACACTTGTCTCCATATAAGTTTCACAACCTTTTATTTTCTTGTTATTTTATCTTATTTGCAATAATAGTTTTTGGGTTAGTTGACTAGCAACTAATTCCGCCCAATCCTTCAAACCCGAGATTTTACTTGCTTTTATAAATATAAAAATACAAAAATAATCATCCCTCATCCTTAGACCTATTAGAGTAGTTTTTCATACCTAACGAACACTATTCCTGTGAGAGAACGATCAATCCCCCGTACTTACCACTACACTATACTACATCGGTCAGGTACACTGCCTGGTGGGATTGCAAGCTTCTCAAGATCCCTTGAGAGGTAAAACCTGTTGCGTGGTCGCAATCCCGCGTCATCAAGTTTTTGGCGCCGCAGCCCGGGGAATAGTTATTGTTTAGGTTGAATTTTTATTTTATTAGGTCTACTCACTAGATTCCTTTCTAGTGAGACTTTTATTTTATTTTTCTAGGATCTCTTTAGTCTATCTATTTTTTTCGTGTTTTTGTTCGTAACCATTACCATCCGATATCATGGAAGGTGGTAATTTCCTTGATCCCAACAACCCACCACCAAAACAACCACCGCAACCAAACCAACCTCCTAAAGCCCGCACCTTAGGAGAGTATTCCCGACCTAGCCACCATGGCTATCGAAACACCATTGAGCTCACCCAAGGAGCCAATGTGTCTCCCTTGCGATCCGACACCATCCGGTTGGTGCAAAGCGGATGCGCATTCCATGGACTTCGTTCCGAAGATCCAAATCAACATCTCAAGGATTTCCTCAAAATCGTAGATTCCATAGACCTT
>LBNU01030493.1:12778-53636 GCA_014162995.1 Artemisia annua
AATAGTTTAGATATTTTATTTTATTTGCAATTGTAGTAATTTTGGGTTATTTGACTAGCAACTAATTCCGCCCACTCCTTCAAAACCGAGATTTTACTTGCTTTCCTAAAAACAAAAAAAATACAAAAAAAATCTTCCTTCACCCTTAGACCTATTAGAGAAGTTTTTTCTATCCTAACGAACACTATTCCCTGTGAGAGAACGATCAATCCCCCGTACTTACCACTATCCTATACTACATCGGTCAGGTACACTGCCTGGTGGGGTTGTAAGCCTCTTGAGATCCCTCGAGAGGTAAAACCTGTTGTATGGTCACAAAACCACGCATCAATGCCCAAATTTGTGTCATGTTGTTTCTAGTGTTATAACGTTCGACTCTACCTCTTTTGGCTAAGTCGAACCACTTAACTCGAAACAACACAACTTTGAACTGGGTATAAGCAAACTCCAAAATTTCTTCTAACTGACCATAATACATTTCTCCTTTCTTCTCACCAGGTGAACAAATTCCGTTGTTCTGAGTTGTACGTTTTATATCGCGGCTATGTACGACCAACTTTACGCCATTGACAACGCAAGAGTTGACTGAGATTGGGGTCGGTGATGGTCCACAAGCTAAAGCGAATAAGTCGGGAGTACAAGTTGGGTATTTGGCTACATAAAGCTTACGGATCTATGAAAAAAGATAAGAATAGACAGAGATGAGTAATAGTCGTTATTTATATATACAGGGAAATATATGCAATAAGTTTACCTTCATCGCAAACCAGTCGGCAAATTCTTTCGACATGTCGCTATCAGGAAATTCCCTGAAAATGTTCATGATATTAGAATAAATCGAAAAGATTGCTTGGGAAAAAGAAATTTCAAAATAAAAACACGTACCTCTCGAACTCGTTCATGTACGTGTCGATCTCAGGTATGTTGTGAAGTACATACCATATCACTTTCTTCATTTCTTGGAGATCTTTCCGAATAATTGCCTGTTTAACAAACTTTTTACATAGTGATCAGAACACCTGGAAATCACTTGTTGGGCGAGGACAGTCCTGAGATGCAGTGGGACGATTAAATTTCGTCCCAATTTCACCCCGAAAATAACGAGAACAAAAAGTTAATGCTTCGTCTGCAACATAACCCTCCGCTATTGAACCTTCCGGCTTAGTTTTATTTCGTACATATTTTTTTAGCTTCTTCATGTATATTTCAAATGGATACATCCACCGGATTGAAAAAAAATCAGGAGGATATATTTGCTCGAGACTGCACAAAATATCGATCAACTGGTCTTTAGCTTTCACCATGTCATTCACCATCAAACTTCGGGCGCAAATTTGCTTAAAGAATGAACAAAGCTCGATTAATGGTGCATAGAGCTATGTGTGTGGAGTCTATCTAAGTTTAGTGTCACGTGTAAAAGGGGGTTTATGATTGTAGAGATTAATTAACTAGAAAAGTAAATGACAAAACAAGTAAATAAATGGAAGAGAATCAAATAAGGAGAAATAGTGCTAACCTAATTACTACTCTTGTTATTATTATGATTAGTTTTCTATAAGTGCATCCTATCATATCGTCTGGGGGTTATACTCATTCAGGATCAGAGAGTTAAATTACCCAAATCTATCTTACACCTTGTCCTATTCCCGCCTATTGTAAAGACGAGAGTTCATCGGGCGGCGTGAACCTACGAAGATGCAAGAGTCATTAAGTACCTGTACTAACATGGACAAATCTAGCGGGATGCGGCATGGTCAGATATTACACCCCCTCTAGCTCCTTTAAGCGTATCGCATTGGTAGGTGGTCCTAGGGTTAATTCGCACATGTATGGTGATATTGCTATCACCAAGTCACATCCCCATCGGCTTGGGTCGTAGGGTTAATTCACCAAGCCTCCAAGGAACTACCAATGCTCAACACTACCAGAACTAGAGTGTCCTAAGACTCGCCATGCAAGTATACAAACAATAGACAATAGATGCATAGAAAACTAACTCATAACAATAACAATTTCATAACTAGGCTAACACCAAGAGGTGTTTAGCCACTCATATTCATAGTTGCAGTAAAACAATAATGAGTTATTACAAATGTAAACATGAATCGAATACAAGACAAAGGTATGAATAAACTTATGATTGGTGTGTGAATCCTCCCTTGGAAATGACTTGTATGTGGCTAGAACTTCGTTCCTCCTGCTCCCTGAGTTTCTCCCAACTTCTGTGTGGTGAAAAGTGAATGAATAAACTCGAAATTAGGGCTGGTATTTATAGGCCCGACTTTGCTACGGCGTAGCTGATTGAGTTGCTACGCCGTAGCCTTTGTAAATATCAACTACGTCGTAGCTTGATCAAGTGCTACGGGCGTAGTTTCTTCTTTAGATGCTTCTACGGCGTAGTTATATGGGGAACTACGCCGTAACTTCTTCTTTGGCCACGTAAGTTCTTTACTGCCTCAATTTGGGGTCTACGCCGTAGGTGGAGAGTTGCTACTCCGTAGAGCCCTTTTGTAGATCTCTACGCCGTAGTCATGGAGTGAGCTACGCCGTAGTCTTCATAAGTCCTTGCTACGGCGTAGGTAGATGAACCTCTACGCCGTAGTTAGTGCAAAATCCACATTCTTCATGTATTTTCTCTTAAGTCCTTCCATTTCCGCGTTTCTTCGTTCTTTTACTCATCTTTGCCCTGAAAACAGAATATAAACAAATAAGAGTATATATCCTAACATATGAATACAAAAGATGAGTAATTAAGGAGGAAATTAACACTTAAATCATGGACTTATTTGATATTATCAATCGTCACTAATTTCCTTTTTGGCTTTTAGAGCAAGAGATTTGGTTTGTTCTTTCTTGCCTTTGACCGCTTCCGAATCTCTTCTTATAATTTATTCATGGACCTTCAAGTTGCCAATAAGTTCGTCGAGTGATAACGTCATCAAATTCTTCGATTCTTCAATTGCCGTGACCTTCGCTCGCCATTTTGGATGCAATGCCCTAAGAAATTTCCTAACACAATTCTTACTAGAAAAAGTCTCATCAAGTGCTTTTAAACTTGTAATAATAGTGTTAAATTTAGCAAAAGCATTATCTATTGATTCCGCTTCCGGAATCGTAAATTGTTCATATTGTTGAACAAGAAGATCTATTTTGTTGTCTTTGACTTGACTATTACCTTGGTGAGTGATAAGTAGTGAATCCCAAATTTCTTTTGCGGTTTTACACATAAAAAATTCTTTCATATTCTTTGTGCGGTAACGCATTATAAATTACCATTTTAGCTTCATTATTTTTTGCTAGTTTCTTTTTCAAATCATCACTTTGTTTTTCAAAAGGTACAATTTCATCCATTTTAGTTTCCGGATTATTTTGAATAGGGGAAAATCACCAAAGGTAATAACATGCTAAAGATCAAGATCTTTAGATTTCACATAAGTTTCGAATCTATTTTTCCAATAAAGAAAACCATCACTTTCAAATAGAGGTGGTCTTTGCATAGATTGTCCTTCTAAATATTTTTCCGATTCCGTAGATCGATTCAAGTTTTAAAATACAATATATTTTAAAAATCTTATTTGACGTGGCTCTTGATACCAATTGTGGAAAACTATAAGGGGGGTTGAATAGTTTTACGTCTTTTTAGTTTTATAAAATCTTTGTTTCAAAAATGTTGATTCGAGTTCATGTGAAATCTACTCTTGTACAATATAAACAAGTATATATAAACTAAATAACAAAGTAAGTAAAGTAATAAATGAGAGATGGAAAGATCGAACCGCGAGAAAAGAGATTTATAGTGGTTCGGCTATAAGGACACCTTCCTTGCCCTACTCCACTCCCCGAGCACCTAACTCGAGAGTTTTCTTCACTATGTCAACAAGCTCCTTTATGGCGGAGAAAACCTTACACACCAATTATCATACCACAACTTCGTCACACCTTTTTCACAACCACTTCACAATTTCTTCACACCTAACCACTACTTAATCACACAACTACTTATTCACACCTATACTAATTCCACAACATTATCTCTTCACAACTTCTCTACCTACATACCTTACTAGCCTAATTCCTTATGCTTACACTTATCTAACTAATATTCACAACTTATACACAAATGAATGAATAATATACAAATGATGATACACAAACAACTTAGATGTTGATGTCACACTTAAGTTGTAATACTTCTTGTCTTGATGGATAGAAGTATTCTTCTCTTGCACTTGAATGGATGAAGCTTGAATCACTTGGAAACAAAAGCTTATGATTATATGATCAAAGGAGTATGAAAGAATAGAGAGGAGATTTAGATCAGAAAGTTTGGAGTGCAAAAGGTGAGGAAAAAATACAAGGAATGTCTAGTATTTATAGGCAAAGCTGGGGGGAATCTGGAGCGTGCCGGTCCACTTAATTAGGGTGCCGGTCCCCTTAATAATTAAGGGGGCCACCTAGTAAATTAAGGGGGCCGCCCTCCAGAGACGTTGCCCAGCTTTGTCTTTTTGTGGGGAAGGTTTTTCTGGACCATTTTTGGCATTTTTGGTTGAAAATTTGAATTCATATATTTATAATGATTTAAACATATTCTTTTATTTCCAAAAATGATTTTGTAAAAGATATAAAATGTTTTGTGACATTTTATAAAAAGTTTAGTGTTTAAGAAAAATGTTCCTTTGATCATAGAATGCAATAAACACTTTGTTTATTCATACCTTAAGTGATTTGGATGTAAAGAGAATATTTATCACTAAATACTTGTTTACGTCATAATTTTTAGTTCAATGGGTTTATGTTTTGTGATTATCAAAACATAGAGATATCGATAAATGTTAATAATGTTTTTAGGCATTATTTATATCAACAGACACAAACACATATAACCGTGGAATTATTACGAGTTGTTTTGTTCACCTAGTGCAACTATGGAAGGCAATCCTAACCCACTCTTTGAATGATTCGTCTCATATATGAATGCGTATAACTGATTTACTATTTGAGAAAATTTCGGCAGCATTTCCCCTCAACTCCCCAAATATGTGCAATTAAGACATATTCGTAGGAGTAAAGGAGAAACACTGTCGAAATCATCTCAAATATTAAATCAGTTACACGCATCCATATCCTAAATGAGACAAAACATTCAAAAAGCAGCCCCAAACAGGGGACTTTCCGAAATTAATTTCTAATAAATTAATTTCGGACGGGTTTTCTATAGAATGATTAACTTCGGACGGAGACTTTCCGAAACTAATCACTAAAATCCTAAAATCATTTACAATAGTCTAACAATCAAATTACATGTAAACAAAGAATGCATATTTTCCATGGTTATATATATCAACTTTTAAGCTCGTCAACATATTTTCCATTATTTGTTAACTGAATATAAAACTCATTTTTTACACATTTCCCATTATTAGTTAACTTAATATAAAAGTATAAAACTCATATTTTCCTATTCTAGTAGTGCATTTGCTTGAGACACTTAACGCCTATTCTAGCAATTATACTAAACGCCCATCCGCCTACTAATCTGTCACATTTCCCATTCACATTTCCCATTATATTAAACGCCTACTAATCTGTCACATTTCCCATTATACTAAACGCCTATTCTAGCAATCCCATCCGCAAACTAATACATAATCACTCACATTTCACATACATATATAAAAAAATAATACAGCAAAACATAAAAATGAAAAAACAATACGGATATGTAAAAAATAACAACATATCGTATCGGCTGTGGTCTTGGGCTCTCGGGCTGTGGTCTCGGGCTCGGGCTCGGGCTATATAAAAAGAGAGCAATGTATAACAGTTGCTTAAAATTAAAGAGCAAAAACTGTTGACGACGACATGTCGTCGGGATACGAAAAGTTATTAAAAAAAATAAAAAGAGGTAGATTACCTATGTCTTGGTTGTCTTGGCTCTCACGTCGGCTCTCGCTCTCGCTCTCGGCTATCACAACTATAAATTAACAATTATAAATAAAAAATAAATAAAAAATTAACAATTATAAATTAACAATTACTCCCTCCGTCCCATGTTAAGTGTCTACTTTCATAATGCGCAAAGTTTTAGAAGATTCCACTAACTAAACTCTCCATCAATCAAATATTAATATTACCCACTAAATTCTCATTTTATTGGTTGAAAGTTACAAGTGGACACTTAATTTGGGACTGATGCGCGTGGATTGCAACACGCACTACGTTTTACCTCTCGAGGGATCTCGAGAAACTTGCAATCCCCACCAGGCAGTGTACCTGACCGATGTAGTATAGTGTAGTGGCAAGTACCGGGGGATTGATCGTTCTCTCACAGGGAATAGTGTTCGTTAGACTAAAAGCTACTCTAATCTAGGTCTAAGGGTGGAAGAAGATTCTTTTTGTATTTTTATGTTTTATGAAAGCAGTAAAATCTCTGGTTTTGGAGGATAGGGCGGAATTAGTTGCTAGTCAACTAACCCAAGTTATCTACTTCTAAGCTACTTATATTTTTATATTTTTTTGTTTTAGAGAAAATCAGTGGTGGAGAATAGTGTTTACTTAGACTTCATTACTCCCTAACTATCTTTTACCATGTAATTAGTATGTTGAGTTTGCGTGGATGACGGGTGTATTCCTAACAAGTCGTAGGGAGTGCGTTCAATTCCCTAACTCTATAAGTTCCTACCTCACTCTATGACGATACGTCAAGCATCCTATCATGAGCTCACCGATAGCAACCTATGCATGAAATACTACCTTAAAATCGATAACGCACATACGATTCACGTTTCTAAAGACGTTCAAGCTTGTTACCGTATAGGAGATTAGCCAGTTTTCTCTAGTCTAACGTAGATGAAACATTCACCCATTATTATATATTGATTCCGCTTCCGGAATCGTAAATTGTTCATATTGTTGAACAAGAAGATCTATTTTGTTGTCTTTGACTTGACTATTACCTTGGTGAGTGATTAGTAGTGAATCCCAAATTTCTTTTGCGGTTTTACACATAAAAAATTCTTTCATATTCTTTGTGCGGTCACGCATTATAAATTACCATTTTAGCTTCATTATTTTTTGCTAGTTTCTTTTTCAAATCATCACTTTGTTTTTCAAAAGGTACAATTTCATCCATTTTAGTTTCCGGATTATTTTGAATAGGGGAAAATCACCAAAGGTAATAACATGCTAAAGATCAAGATCTTTAGATTTCACATAAGTTTCGAATCTATTTTTTCAATAAAGAAAACCATCACTTTCAAATAGAAGTGGTCTTTGCATAGATTGTTCTTCTAAATATTTTTCCGATTCCATTGATCGATTCAAGTTTTAAAATATAATATATTTTAAAAATCTTATTTGACGTGGCTCTTGATACCAATTGTGGAAAACTATAAGGGGGTTGAATAGTTTTACGTCTTTTTAGTTTTATAAAATCTTTGTTTCAAAAATGTTGATTCGAGTTCAGGTGAAATCTACTCTTGTACAATATAAACAAGTATATATAAAATAAATAACAAAGTAAGTAAAGTAATAAATGATAGATGGAAAGATCGAACCGCGAGAAAAGAGATTTATAGTGGTTCGGCTATAAGGACACCTTCCTTGCCCTACTCCACTCCCCGAGCACCTAACTCGAGAGTTTTCTTCACTATGTCAACAAGCTCCTTTATGGCGGAGAAAACCTTACACACCAATTATCATACCACAACTTCGTCATACCTTTTTCACAACCACTTCACAATTTCTTCACAACTAACCACTACTTAATCACACAACTACTTATTCACACCTATACTAATTCCACAACATTATCTCTTCACAACTTCTCTACCTACATACCTTACTAGCCTAATTCCTTATGCTTACACTTATCTAACTAATATTCACAACTTATACACAAATGAATGAATAATATACAAATGATGATACACAAACAACTTAGATGTTGAGGTCACACTTAAGTTGTAATACTTCTTGTCTTGATGGATAGAAGTATTCTTCTCTTGCACTTGAATGGATGAAGCTTGAATCACTTGGAAACAAAAGCTTATGATTATATGATCAAAGGAGTATGAAAGAATAGAGAGGAGATTTAGATCAGAAAGTTTGGAGTGCAAAAGGTGAGGAAAAAATACAAGGAATGTCTAGTATTTATAGGCAAAGCTGAGGGGAATCTGGAGCGTGCCGGTCCACTTAATTAGGGTGCCGGTCCCCTTAATAATTAAGGGGGCCACCTAGTAAATTAAGGGGGCCGCCCTCCAGAGACGTTGCCCAGCTTTGTCTTTTTGTGGGGAAGGTTTTTCTGGACCATTTTTGGCATTTTTGGTTGAAAATTTGAATTCATATATTTATAATGATTTAAACATATTCTTTTATTTCCAAAAATGATTTTGTAAAAGATATAAAATGTTTTGTGACATTTTATAAAAAGTTTAGTGTTTAAGAAAAATGTTCCTTTGATCATAGAATGCAATAAACACTTTGTTTATTCATACCTTAAGTGATTTGGATGTAAAGAGAATATTTATCACTAAATACTTGTTTACGTCATAATTTTTAGTTCAATGGGTTTATGTTTTGTGATTATCAAAACATAGAGATATCGATAAATGTTAATAATGTTTTTAGGCATTATTTATATCAACAGACACAAACACATATAACCGTGGAATTATTACGAGTTGTTTTGTTCACCTAGTGCAACTATGGAAGGCAATCCTAACCCACTCTTTGAATGATTCGTCTCATATATGAATGCGTATAACTGATTTACTATTTGAGAAAATTTCGGCAGCATTTCCCCTCAACTCCCCAAATATGTGCAATTAAGACATATTCGTAGGAGTAAAGGAGAAACACTGTCGAAATCATCTCAAATATTAAATCAGTTACACGCATCCATATCCTAAATGAGACAAAACATTCAAAAAGCAGCCCCAAACAGGGGACTTTCCGAAATTAATTTCTAATAAATTAATTTCGGACGGGTTTTCTATAGAATGATTAACTTCGGACGGAGACTTTCCGAAACTAATCACTAAAATCCTAAAATCATTTACAATAGTCTAACAATCAAATTACATGTAAACAAAGAATGCATATTTTCCATGGTTATATATATCAACTTTTAAGCTCGTCAACATATTTTCCATTATTTGTTAACTGAATATAAAACTCATTTTTTACACATTTCCCATTATTAGTTAACTTAATATAAAAGTATAAAACTCATATTTTCCTATTCTAGTAGTGCATTTGTTTGAGACACTTAACGCCTATTCTAGCAATTATACTAAACGCCCATCCGCCTACTAATCTGTCACATTTCCCATTCACATTTCCCATTATATTAAACGCCTACTAATCTGTCACATTTCCCATTATACTAAACGCCTATTCTAGCAATCCCATCCGCAAACTAATACATAATCACTCACATTTCACATACATATATAAAAAAATAATACAGCAAAACATAAAAATGAAAAAACAATACGGATATGTAAAAAATAACAACATATCGTATCGGCTGTGGTCTTGGGCTCTCGGGCTGTGGTCTCGGGCTCGGGCTCGGGCTATATAAAAAGAGAGCAATGTATAACAGTTGCTTAAAATTAAAGAGCAAAAGCTGTTGACGACAACATGTCGTCGGGATACGAAAAGTTATTAAAAAAAATAAAAAGAGGTAGATTACCTATGTCTTGGTTGTCTCGGCTCTCACGTCGGCTCTCGCTCTCGCTCTCGGCTATCACAACTATAAATTAACGATTATAAATAAAAAATAAATAAAAAATTAACAATTATAAATTAACAATTACTCCCTCCGTCCCATGTTAAGTGTCTACTTTCATAATGCACAAAGTTTTAGAAGATTCCACTAACTAAACTTTCCACCAATCAAATATTAATATTACCCACTAAATTCTCATTTTATTGGTTGAAAGTTACAAGTGGACACTTAATTTGGGACATCCAAAGATTCCATTCTGGACACTTAATATGGGACGAAGGGAGTAACATTTATTAACAAAATCAAAAAATTAACCTTCGGTAAACAAGAAATAGAGGGGAAGAAGAAGATGAAGAATTAAACAATAGAAAGGTTGAGGAGTGAATTAAACATGAGAGGGGAGAAGGTAGTTGCGTGCACAGTGGTGCGAGTGTAGTTGCGGTGGTGTGGTGATGTAGTGATGGAGCTGTGGTGGGGTAGTGGTGTGGTGGTGTAGTGATGGTGTGGTGGAGTTGTGATGTGGTGGTATGTGTTACTGGGATGATAATTGGTGGTCTTCTTTATCGTCGGCGATGTGAGGAGGAGGAGGAGTATATCTTTTTTTTTCTAAGTGTTTGAGACCATATCTACTTTTGTTCACTTTTAATAATTCGACGAATTGTCCCGACGTCAATTCGTCGGGACTAATAAAGTTATTTTGTCATTTTCTGAATTGGCGGGTTAAATGAAAATTTTGGGGGGTTAATTGAAAATTTTGGGAGTAATATACCGACGAAATATCGCCGGTATTTATTATTTACTATAAATTTTTTATTTATTATAAATAGTTTTAATTAATATATAATTAAAATTAAATAATTTATATTTAAAATTAAATAATTTAGTTTAAAATTAAATACTTTAATTAAAAATGAACTACTATATTTTTAAAATTAAACAAAATTATTTATTATAAATATTTTTATTTAATATATAATTAAAATTAAATACTTTATATCTAAAATTAAATAATTTAGTTTAAAACTAAATACTTTAACTAAAAATGAAATACTTTTATAAAATTAAAAAAATATATAATTATATACTTTTATTTAATATATAATTAAAATTAAATGAAATAGCTAGTCAAATTTTTAAGTGTCCCGGTAAATTTTCTAACATAAAAATAATAATTCCCGCCAAAATCCTCAACGTAACATGTTAAACGGATTAAGAAACTCAAACCCAACATCTTTAACTTGAGGCGGTAACAATTCGTGCTTAAACGAACGATCCGAGATGATATGGTTATACATGAGATGTTAAACGAACGAGCCGAGATGATATGGTTATACACGAGATGTTAAACGGATGAGTCGATATGCTATGGTTGTACACGAGATGTTAAACGAACGAGCTGAGATGATATGGTTGTACACGAGATGTTAAACGAACGAGCCGAGATGATATGGTTGTACACAAGATGTTAAACGGATGAGCCGATATGCTATGGTTGTACACAAGATGTTAAACGGATGAGCCGATATGCTATGGTTGTACACGAGATGTTAAACGAACGAGTCGATATGCTATGGTTGTACACGAGATTTTACCAAAACACTTCCCACCAAAATATCACACCATCTGTCACCAAATTTTCCCACTAAAATTTTCCCACCAAAATTTTGGCGCCAATACTTCCCACCAAAAACAGATCTGATCTTATATATACTCTATCCTAAAAACTTATCCTCACAACCTCATATCCTCACAACCACAAACACACACTGTTATGGTGAAGATGGCGGAATTTGAAGCTTTTCCTTGTCCTTGTGGACGAGGAGACGTAATTCTACGAGAATCGCATAAATCTTACTCCCATGGTAAACTATACTATGCGTGTCCTTTATCAAAGGTGAACAATTACATACTTTTTTTGCGTATTATATAAATAATTTGGTTAGTTGTTAAAAATAATAGTTTTTACTCTTTAACAGGGGGGACAAAGGACTATAGATGCGATTCTTTTTTATGGAAGGAGGAACGAATTGCCAAAATGACCGGTTCTCTTGGAGCTTCAACGCCTCCAACTCATTCCGCAGGACCATCCATAACTCCAACTCGTTACACTACAAGACCTTCAACATCGAGTCCTGGAAATACAGAGAGCTCAAACTGCATCAAACTGAATCACCAGATAATGGTACTCAATAAAATGCTAGAAGTGTATATGCATCCCAACAACCACACAGTTGAATCAGTTGCCTTATTTCACGACCTTTATAATGACATGCTAGGCGGCATGGGAAATCTTCGTATGTAGTGTTGTTGTTGTTGCTGTTATTGTTGTTGTTGTTGGTTGTTGTTGTTGTTGTTGTTGTTGTTGTTGTTGTTGTTGTTTGTTGTTGTGTGTTTGTTGTGTGTTTGTTGTTTTTAATAAAATGTTATTGTTGTTGTGAAAACTGATGTCGAACGTGCTTTATATTTTTAATTCGTACGCTTAAATGTTGGAGTAATACGTATGTTTTGAATATACATTTTTTCAACACTAAATTACATATGCACAATGAATGGAACTGAAGGAACAATATCACAATTAACAAACACGAAGGCAAACCGTTTATTTAAAACACGACAAGCAAATGAAACAGATAAGAGGAAACAACTCGACAACTAAACGAAACAACTCAAATTAAAAAACTCGACAACCAAACGAAACAACTCTACAACCAAACGAAACAACTCAAACTAAACAACTCGACAACCAAACGAAATAGATCAAACGAAACAACCCGTTTATTTTTTTTGCGGCTACTTCCCGCTTTGCTTGAACTCGCACTGATGAGGCGAAAAGTGTTACGCTTTTAGGGGGTCATTTAAGCCCTGATCCGTAATTATTTGATCAAATATTGCCTTAAAACGTTCCTTTTGTCATTTTAGGTACTTTGGAGAGGAAATTTGGAAAAGGAAGCATTTTGGACGTTTTTGGAGCATAAAAGTGAAGAAAACGACAAAGTCTCGAACCAAGCTGAAAATAGTACCTGACGGCGTCACTCTTTACGAGGTGACGGCGTCACGCTTTGACAAAGAGGTGGATAATTTTTACACTAGACGCCCCAGAAAGATTTTGGAAGAATTACACGTGACGGCGTCATGTGTAAATGGATGTAGGTCATCACGTTTTAGCTCAAAGGGAGACGGCCCAGAGACATTTTAAAGGGGGACGGCGTCAGGAGTAGATCTGAGTAATCCGAGAGAGTTTTGGCGGCGAGGTGACGGCGCCACACTCTAAAACGTGACGCCGTCAGATTGTAAAATCTATATATATTTTTCTAATTTTTATTCATTAGGTGTGCAACTTTAGGGATAAACCCTAGTTCATAAAACACTGTATTTTCAGGGGTTTTTCACTCTTGAGACCTTGATGTTCAATTAAGGATAAGTCTCCTTCCAAATCAATCAATATGTCTATGTGTTGTTTGATTATATCTTATGCTTGTCTTTACTTTAATATACTAGGCTAGATTTTTCTTGTGTTTGCTTAGATCTAATGAAACCTAGCTATTGATTACATGTTGTTGGTTTGTTTGTGATTGTTGTGGGTGGGTGAAGTCGATGTTAGGCTTAAGAAAACTGGCTAACCTCCTATACGGTAACTTGCTTGAACGTCTTAAGAAACATGAATCGGATGTGTACTACGATTATATGGTTGTATTTAATGCATAAGCGAATTCTAGTGATCCCATGTTAGGAGCTTTTAGTCGGCTCGACATAGGAGTGAAGTAGGAGCTTATAGAGTTAGGGAAGATCGTACACGGCCCTACGAATGGTTTAAAGGAATACAACCCGTCATCCACACAATTACAACAAACCAATTAACCGGTAAAAGATAGCTAGGGAGTAAGGAAATCTAAGTAAACACATTTTTCTCTCATATAAGTTTCACAACCATTTACTTTTTCTTGTTATTTTATTTTATTTGCAAAAGTAGTTATTTGGGTTAGTTGACTAGCAACTAATTCCGCCCACTCTTCCAAAAACCGAGATTTTTACTTGCTTTCATA
Organism: Artemisia annua; assembly: GCA_014162995.1. Classification (NCBI taxonomy): domain Eukaryota; kingdom Viridiplantae; phylum Streptophyta; class Magnoliopsida; order Asterales; family Asteraceae; genus Artemisia; species Artemisia annua. The sequence goes on from LBNU01030493.1 coordinate 26,552, forward strand.
AAACATAAAAATACAAAAAGAATCATCCCTCAACCCTTAGACCTAATTAGAGTAGCTTTTCAAGCCTAACGACACTATTCCCCGAGAGAACGATCAATCCCCCGGTACTTGCCACTTCACTATACTACATCGGTCAGGTACACTGCCTGGTGGGGGTTGTAAGCTTCTCAAGATCCCTTGAGATGTAAAACCTAATTGCGAAGGTTGCAAAACCCATGCATCAAGTTTTTGGCGCCGCTGCCGGGGAATAGTTATTGCTTAGGTTGAAAATTTTATTTTTACTTAGGTCTACTCGTTAGAATCATTTCTAGTGAGATTTTTATTTTATTTTTCTAGGTTTTCTTTAGTCTATCTTTTTTCTTCGTGTCTTTGTTGGTAACCATTACCATCTGACATCATGGAAGGTGGTAATATCCTTGATCCCAACAACCCACCACAAAATAACATACCCCAACCAAACCCACCTCCTAGAGCCCGTACTTTAGGAGAATACTCACGTCCTAGCCACCAAGGCTATCGAAACACCATTGAGCTCACCCAAGGAGCCAATGTGTCTCCATTGCGATCCGACACCATCCGGTTGGTGCAAAGCGGATGTGCATTCCATGGACTTCGTTCCGAAGATCCAAATCAACATCTCAAGGACTTTCTTAAAATCGTAGATTCCATAGACCTTGATGTTACCACTCGATAGACTACCCGATTACGTCTCTTCCAATTCTCTCTGCGAAACCAAGCTAGTAAATGGCTAGAATGTCTACCCGCAGGATTCATCACCTCTTGGGATGATCTCACCACTCGCTTCCTTGCTCAATTTTTCCCACCGGGAAGAACCACAAAGCTAAAGAATGACATCTTGACGTTCCAACAACGTCAAGGCGAAACCCTCTACGAGGCATGGACTCGATTCAAGGACTTACTCCAAAAAGTCCCTCACCATGGCATAGACCTTTGGCTCCAAGTCCAAATTTTTAATGACCATATCAATATCCCCACGAAGTAAACCATTGACCGAGCGGCCGGTGGCAAGCTACGTGATCTAAGTGCGGAACAATCATGGGAAATCATAGAAGATCTTGCTCTCTATGACAACGAAAGTTGGAATGATCCCCGTGATTTGAACAAAACGGTCAAGGCAATATCTTTGCCTCCGAATAATTCAAGCACTTCCGACCGTAGGATCATGGAACTTGAGGACCAAGTCAAGTTTCTCATGAAATCCTACGAAGCTCCTAAACCTTCAAGTCAAGTGAACAAAATCACTTCTTCATGCGAGTATTGTAGTGGTCCCCACGACACTCGTGATTGCATGGAACTCCCCGAACAAGCTTTTGCGGATTACGCATCCTCGCGTACCGACGGAGCGGGAGAAAAATGGTACACTTTCAAACCCGAGCCAAACCCTTACGGTGATTNGTCAAGTTTCTCATGAAATCCTACGAAGCTCCTAAACCTTCAAGTCAAGTGAACAAAATCACTTCTTCATGCGAGTATTGTAGTGGTCCCCACGACACTCGTGATTGCATGGAACTCCCCGAACAAGCTTTTGCGGATTACGCATCCTCGCGTACCGACGGAGCGGGAGAAAAATGGTACACTTTCAAACCCGAGCCAAACCCTTACGGTGATTCTTACAACCCCTCTTGGAGAAATCACCCAAACTTTAGGTGGAAACAAAACCAAAACACGCCCCAAAACAATTCCTCCAATCCACCTAATCGTTTTCAATCAAACGGTTCATCCACAAACCGTACTTTCAATAACAATCCCTCCAATAACTATGGTAGTACCAATAACCTTGAGGGAATGATGTCTAAGGTTATGGCATCTCAAGAAGCTCGTATGACTAAGTTCGAATCCGAATTTAATCAACAACAAACGGAGATGACCAACAAAATAGACAACTTATTGAAAGCACTCAACAACCAAGGGTTGCCATCACCAAATAAGGACGCTAGGAACACAAATAGCGGACCCCAGATCAAGGACCCCTCATCCTCCAAACATGTCCACTTTGTTAACGTTGTCACTATTAAGCCAATCACTAAAAATGAAGTAGATAGTGAAGATAAGGATGAAATTAAGGAAGTTGAGGAGAGTAGGAAAAGGGAAGTAGAGGAAATAGATGATGGGGAGGACTACTTCAATAGGTTGCCCACTAAGGAAGAACGTGCATACCATAAGGATTTATTTGATGACCCCGAGACGCCATACGTCCTAGGTAATCCAATCATTAAGACGGGTGACCCCATCCAACATCAACATACCATGCAACATTGGACATGTGCATGTGTGGAAGGCTTACATAGACCTTAGATCCCCCATAAACATCATGACTAGGATCCATTACAATTGGATAATGAAAAAGCAACTTGGACCTAGGATATGTCCCAACACGGGTTTGATGAGAAACTTCGTGGGGAGAATAAGAGGATTGCGTGTATATGTAGGGAACTTTACCTATGTTACCAACTTTGTGATCGTCGAAGATATTCGTCCGGTAGTAGATACATGCTTGACTCAAGTAGTTTTCGGTAAGCCATTTGTTGAGACCTCTAAGATGAATTATGACCCATCTCTAGGGATAGTTAGATTCAAGGACGAGACCGATGAGGTAGCCTACCAAATGCCATATAAGATAGAGTAATTCCAGCTTTTATCAAACATCGAGAAGGAGCATAAGCAAGCAGTCTACTATAGGAATGATGAGGATAGACGTAGAGGAGTAGACTATGTTATGGGTAGAATATTTGGTTTCTACAAAGAATGCTTGCAACTAGGTCCGAAATATAAGACTAAACCCGAGGATGACCTAGAAACCGTGACCAACGATGAAGTCACGTAGTAGAGTGACTTTGAGTCTAGCTACAAGACTCGTTAATAAAGAAAAGTGTTTCTTGGGAGGCAATCCAAGCTTTATTTGTTTTGTTTGTTTGTTTATTTGATTTTATTTGTTTCCGTATGTATGTTTTATTTTTATTGCTAACAATTCATGTTTCAAATTACATTGTGAAAATGCTTTATTTTGTTTTTAATTTCGTCTTAACTACATATAAAGGTATTTTGCAAAAAGATAAATGTAAGGGAAATCTAAATTTGTTTATAAGAACGAATTGAACATGAATTGTAGTAATATAAAATGAACATACATATTAGTATTTGTTTGAGACAAATGCTTGTATCGAGTCATAATGAAATTTTACAGGATTCCAGGAATTAAGGTAATTGTTTTTCCAGAAACTTTCCGGAAACTAAACATAAGAATTCTGTCAGATCAATTCTGACGGCGTCAGCCTTTAAAAGCTGACGGCGTCAGGTACTGATTCCAGAAAAAGTTTTTAAAATTTAGTTTTTCTGCCGGATTATAAAAATTACTGCATCTTTAATTCTAGGAATCTGCAAAACTTTCATTCCACAAGCATTATATCCATATATAGATTTTGCCGCCGATTTTACGCAAGGTTTGCCTAGATTGTTTTCTCAGGTTTAACAGGTTGCATTGGACAAGAAGATGAACATGGAATCAAGTTCATGACATCAAGCTTTTGGCATCGCTTTGATCTTGGAGCTTTTACATCATCTTGGAAGAAGATCTAACCATGTTACCACACGATCCACATCAAACGAATCAGGAGAGTATTTGTTTCATTCTTTCATTTTCATTACTTTTACATCTTTTATGTGAACATTGGGGACAATGTTCGGTTTAAGTGTAAGGGGGGTAAATGAAGACACCTTAGAAAATGCAATTACGCTTGATTTTTGTTTTGTTTAATGGTAGATGTGTAATAAAACCGAGAGAAATATTTGTTAGGGCAATTTTAGCGCCAAATTTAAATTTTTTTACAACTTATAGGAGTGAAACTTTAGGCATAATAAGCGTCTCATGGATAGGAGTTGTATTACTAGCACAAAAACCGTACCACTAAAAATGATTTTCTCCCAAATATGTGAGGTTCACCCCTAGAATTGGTAGGAAAAGCATTCATTTTTTGTGCTTGTGTGTGTACCGGTAGTTTATAGATTCTAGAACTTGCGTTAGTGACCATCCCAAATCCACAAGTGAGACTACATTCGTGTAGTTAGATTTACTACATGATAAGAGGCATTAGGATAACCCATGTTTTATACCCGTATTATAATTACATTGACTTCATTGGTCAAGTAATTCTCCCACACCTTAGCGTTGTACTCATTTTTAGTACACGATACCCCTAGTACACCCCTCAGAGCCTATCTTTTCGTTTCTAACTTTAAGCATTTTACTTAAAGGAAGAATTTGTTTACAATCCACCCCAAATGTACACCCAAATCGCCTTAGCCTACCTTGTATGCACTCATCTTTAGTGCATTATTGTTACATGTTTAAACCCTTAGTTAATTGTCCAATTGATTACATGGTTGCTAAGTCGAGTCATATCCCTGTACATATTGTTTTGGGACGATTGGGACTCATGGGTAAAGTACTAATTTAATGGAGTAATGGGGAAGAAGTCAATTATTACCCCCATATGTGCGTTAATGTTTTAAAGTACTCCAAGTTTTTCAATTATCTTAATTCGAGTCATTAGAAAAGTTAATTGTAAAGTATGTAAAAGTTCAAGTGTAAGGGGAGAACCGAGGCCCCTATGATGTATTATTTTGGATGGTAGGGTAAGAGTGTATGAAAAAAAAATCGAAAAAACAAGAAAAACGAGAAAAAAAATTGGAAAAAGAAAAGTAGAAAAAAACATACGGACTACCATCCCGTTTCATTTTATCTTTGTTTATGTTTATTTTATTTTCTTTTTAGCTTAAGTCGAGTCGAGTCTTGGCTTAGCAACGCCGCATTGTGCATGTATTTGATCAAGATAATTAACTCGCCACCACAAAAAATACCATTTATTCCAACAAAACCGTGTTTATCATATCCCTACACCTAACGTTACAACCCTTGAAAAGCCCTCTTTGATAGTTTATCTTAGGTGCTTACGCCTAGTGGAGGAGGTTTTTGATGCTTTCCCAAGCCTATGGTAATCTATTTGCTATGACAGNACCGAGGCCCCTATGATGTATTATTTTGGATGGTAGGGTAAGAGTGTATGAAAAAAAAAATCGAAAAAACAAGAAAAACGAGAAAAAAATTGGAAAAAGAAAAGTAGAAAAAAACATACGGACTACCATCCCGTTTCATTTTATCTTTGTTTATGTTTATGTTATTTTCTTTTTAGCTTAAGTCGAGTCGAGTCTTGGCTTAGCAACGCCGCATTGTGCATGTATTTGATCAAGATAATTAACTCGCCACCACAAAAAATACCCTTTGTTCCAACAAAACCGTGTTTATCATATCCCTGCACCTAACGTTACAACCCTTGAAAAGCCCTCTTTGATAGTTTATCTTAGGTGCTTACGCCTAGTGGAGGAGGTTTTTGATGCTTTCCCAAGCCTATGGTAATCTATTTGCTATGACAGGTAGTGAGTGATATTTCTTCCATTTCCATTTAGTTATATAGGTTTATAACACCCGAGAGATGAGAGTATCCAAACATTATTTGTGAGGTGCTAGTGTATGATTTTCGTGCTTGTTATGACTAGGGTGGAATAACTATTTGTTGTAATTACTTTTATATTAGTGTTAAATGACCCCTAGCTCATATTTTGATTGGAATAAAAGCGCATTTGCTTGAGGACAAGCAAATCTCAAGTGTAAGGGTATTTGATGAGGCGAAAAGTGTTACGCTTTTAGGGGGTCATTTAAGCCCTAATCCGTAATTATTTGATCAAATATTGCCTTAAATCGTTTCTTTTGTCATTTTAGGTACTTTGGAGAGGAAATTTGGAAAAGGAAGCATTTTGGACGTTTTTGGAGCATAAAAGTGAAGAAAACGACAAAGTCTCAAAACCAAGCTGAAAAAAGTACCTGACGGCGTCACTCTTTACGAGGTGACGGCGTCACGCTTTGACAAAGAGGTGGATAATTTTTACACTAGACGCCCCAGAAAGATTTTGGAAGACTTACACGTGACGGCGTCACGTGTAAATGGATGTAGGTCTTCACGTTTTAGCTCAAAGGGAGACGGCCCAGAGACATTTTAAACGGGGACGGCGTCAGGAGTAGATCTGAGTAATCCGAGAGAGTTTTGGCGGCGAGGTGACGGCGTCACACTCTAAAACGTGACGCCGTCAGATTGTAAAATCTATATATATATTTTTAATTTTCATTCATTAGGTGTGCAACTTTTGGGAGAACTTTAGGGATAAACCCTAGTTCGTAAAACACTGTATTTTCAGGGGTTTTTCACTCTTGAGACCTTGATGTTCAATTAAAGATAAGTCTCCTTCCAAATCAATCAATATGTCTATGTGTTGTTTGATTATATCTTATGTTTGTCTTTACTTTAACATGCTAGGCTAGATTTTTCTTGTGTTTGCTTAGATCTAATGAATCCTAGCTATTGATTACATGTTGTTGGTTTGTTTGTGATTGTTGTGGGTGGGTGAAGTTGATGTTAGGCTTAAGAAAACTGGCTAACCTCCTATACAGTAACTTGCTTGAACGTCTTAAGAAACATGAATCAGATGTGTACCACGGATTATATGGTTTATTAATGCATTTTTAGCGAATTTATGACCATGTTTTAGAGCTTTTAGTCGGCTCGACATAGGAGTGAAGTAGGAGCTTATAGAGTTAGGGAAGATCGTACACGGCCCTACGAATGGTTTAAAGGAATACAACCCGTCATCCACACAATTACAACAACAATCAACCGGGTAAAAGATAGCTAGGGAGTAAGGAAATCTAAGTAAACACATTTTTCTCTCGTATAAGTTTCACAACCATTTACTTTTTCTTGTTATTTTATTTTATTTGCATAAGTAGTTATTTGGGTTAGTTGACTAGCAACTAATTCCGCCCACTCTTCCAAATACTCGAGATTTTACTTGCTTTTATAAAATATAAAAAAATACAAAAAGAATCATCCCTCAACCCTTAGACCTAAATTAGAGTAGTTTTCAATCCTAACGACACTCTTCCCCGAGAGAACGATCAATCCCCCGGTACTTGCCACTTCACTATACTACATCGGTCAGGTACACTGCCTGGTGGGGGTTGTAAGCTTCTCAAGATCCCTTGAGAGGTAAAACCTAATTGCGAAGGTTGCAAAACCCACGCATCACGCACCATCTTTTCCCTTCCTTGCTCTCATTTCCTTGTGATGTGCAAACGCAGCTTCTAGATATGTTACTCTATTTTCCAGATTATCAAGTTCGGTGTCGACGTCAAACGTGCTTTCAGCTTCATCGTCACCTCCAACAGCAGCAGTTTAAGCTTCAGCAGCAACAAGTTGAGCTTCAGCAACAGGTTAAGCTTCAGCAGCATCTAGCTCTTCCAAATACTCTCTATAGTACGGCTTTCTCCTCAACCATTCTAGAATCTTGTCTCTCTGCCACGGTGCATAATTCGCATAAGAACCATATTCATCAAAAATTTCCCAGCCCCAATGAAGTATAATTTCATTATACAGGAGCTCGTGTGATAAAGCCTTCGACCACTCCTGTTCCATTGTTAAACCATCCATTGTTATATGTGTTTTATGAGAATTGACAAACGGGTTTTTGTGAGTTTATGTGCGTTTTGCCGAGTTAAGGATTATTCGGTATATATAAAGTAAAAAATTGGTGGGACAAAATGAAAATGAGGCGGGAAAATAAATCCCGACGTCATGTCATCGGTACCAAAATAGGCGGGAAAAAAACCCGCCCAAATATTCGCTACTATTCACAAGCGCGGGGAGACAAAAATGGCTCGAAAAGGTGCCAACGTCATTTCGTCGGGACTATCACAATAATAACGTGATTAAACGCTAATCAAAACGCTAATCATAATAATTTTTTATTTAATGACATGCCGACGCCAAGACGTCGGGAAATTATTGGCGGGTTAAATTCCCGCCCAAGTTTCCCCAATTATTGGAAAAGTCAAATTTGACCAAAACACTACCGACGAATTAGCGTCGGGATTTTAAAATCCCAAAAATTCAACGCGAGTTTGGCTCGGTCAAGCGATTTTTTTGTCGTTTAGCGTAAAATGCCGACGAAAACTTGGCGCCGGGATTATTTTTGTCGCCAGTTCTCCTGATTCTAGTAGTGAAACTCTCCATTCGTGGAAGCATCCCAGAGACTGAAGTTACACTCCGCAGGATTGATGTGTACACATGAAATCATGGTTGCAATTTGGTGGGGAAATAATTGTAACAGGAGTGTATAATTCCACCCTTGTGTAGTACTATCCAAAAGATCATTAACAACCTTATATTCTGAATTTTGAGTGTGGTTATGAAGTGTCCTGTAACCCGCTAACCAATGGTCTTCCCAAATTCTTACTTTCATACCATTGCCAGTGTTCCATCTTTGCCCTTTCCATATAATGTCTCGTGCTGAACAGAAACTCTGCCATATAAAACTCGGTTTATAACCAATCCTTGCATCTAAGAAATTACCCATCTAGAATTTTTTTTTCCCTTTCATATTAATTTTGAGAACTCAACTGAGCATATGATAAACTTACGGCCTTAAAAAAACTTAAATAAATAAAATAAAATAAAATAAAGAGTAAGACAATTCCATATATACCCAAAACAAATAATTTCATATTTCTCCAACATATGCTTTAAAAGCATTGTACTAATACATTGAAAACTTAACATTTAGGTAAATATGGAATTATGAAATTTCATTTGGGTATATATATGAAATTTTCTATAAAATATATATATATATATATATATATATATATACAATAAACTTACAGAGGGAGAGAGGCATATACTCGGTTTAATCACTAAAAAGCAAGCTAGCGCTAGCTCAAGCGACACTTTATCGTTATTTGAAAATTATATGGGTTGACGGGCCTTTACTTTTAGTATCGCCTTATAAAAAAGATATTACATATATTAGTTAACTTTAGGCGTAACCTATTTTTAGTCTCACTTTAGAACCAAAGATCTCATATAAAGTGTTCGAACATAATATTTAAAACAATACTCAATCCATCCTAACATTATTGTCCTCAGACAAAAGATAATAATTTAAGAAAAGTGAGACAATTACAATTTTCAACAAATCAAATATCATCACCACTCATTAAACTCTCTTTTGATTGAGTGACACAAAAATATGACTAATATTTTACGACATCCAAAAATAAAAATGTAGATTATAATTTTAAAACGGAAAAAATAGTAATAATTATCCCAAAGCTAATTCTTATACATAATTTGAAACTCGTGCTCTGCTATATTCATGGCAACTCGTAAATGTTACTATAGGCAATAGTTTTATCATTTTGTGAATATAAAATAAAAATAATAAAAACATGCATAAAAGAGAAAACATAAAAAAACACCACAAGGTAATGATAATAGAGAAAAATAGTTGCCCATAAAGTTATCCAACCTCTTTTATTTTCACACCCTTTTCTTCATTTCTTTAAAAAAAAAATTCACAAACTCAACCTTCAATCATCTCCGAATCACATAAAAAAGTGACACCCTAATTTTAATTTTATCTAAATTAAAAACAAAATCATGCACCTATAGAATCATTCCAATTTCCCTAATTTGTAAAGCTGGGCGGTTATTTGCAATCTTTAAAACCAGGTTTTTGGCTCAAAACCAGCTTTCGATTACTTGACTTGTTCACAGTTCAACCGGTTCAACTAACCGAGTCAATCCGGGTTTTAAAACACTAGTTATTTGTTAGAATACAACAAAAAAAATGCATATATAAACATGTTAAACATAACTTTGATGTCTAGTATTTTCCTTATTTAAAAAGATATAACGAAATAAAAGTTAAATAAAACATTAAATCCAATCAAAAAGATAAAATTAAGGTGTAGTAATGAAGAGTATTGTTTATTTGAAATTAAAAATTAAAACATGGAGAAAAGAAAACATAAAAAAACACCAGGCCAAGGTAGTGATGATGATGAGTTTGCCGGCATACAAAAATCATCGCATCTTCTTTTTGGATTTGGGATTACCCCTTTTTCTTCATTCAGCATCAAACAAAATAACCCCAAATTTAGACCCAATTCACAAAAATTCACAAAAAAAGAAAAAAAAAAAAAAAAAAAAAAAAAAACGCCTAATTTCAATTTCAAACCCTAGTTTTAAATCCACTTAAATTTATGAATCAATGAAACCAAAACCCACAAAAATGATGTCAGTTAGAAAGATCATTCGAAGCAATGGGAAGAAGTCCAACGTCACGGATTAGAGTTTAGCAGATTCGGGTTTTGACCAAACGGCTTTTAACGGTTCTTATCAATCACACAGCACCTTCTTTCAACTTGGTCTCAATCATACCCACATAAGCTTTTTTTGATGTAGTTGATTTCCAAATACCCATAACTTTGTTCCCAAAGATTTGAGCTTGTCAATTGATCAAAAAATGGGTGATCTTTGATATTGGTAATAAGTTGGGTCAAGCTGGTTTTGACTTTAGGTGCATAGTTTTGGGAATAATTTGAATGTGTGCGTTTAGTCACCAGTTTTTTCGAAAGTTCCGTCTTTTAAGCAATGAGGGGGGAGATGGTGGTGGTGGTGTTTGGGGTGAGAGTTGAAAGGTGATGGTGTTTCAAAGGCGGGGCCTTGTTAAAGATTGGTGATTAGGGGCTAGTGAGGATGTTGGTGTCATGAGTAAAAAGCTGAAGGAGTTCGGGTTTAGTGAGAGTGAGAAAGTCGGGGATGAGGGTGGGGAGGGGGAGGGTGAGGCGGAGGGGTTTAGTGTCAAACTTGCGCGGTTTGCGGGTAAAACGCAGGTATAGTTTTGATTTTTGGTGTAAAGTTTTGATTTTTTCGTTAGAGTAGCTATCTTAGATGTAGACATGTAGTTTGAAATTTGCTCTGTTTGCGAGTAAAAATCAGGTATATTGTTTGGATTGTTGTTTATGTTGTTTTGAGAGAAGTGTTTTGGTGTAAAGTTTTGATTTTTTTTGTAAAGTAGCTATCTTATGAGCTGATAAAATAATAGATTTAGGTTGAAACTTGCTCGGTTTGTGGGTAAAACGCATTATATTGTGTATGTTATTGGTTGTTGATGTTGGTTTATGAAGTGTTTCGTGCAAAGTGTAGCCTAATATTGATGTCTAAGTGAAATTGTAGATTAAGCATATTGGTTATTGATGCTGTTTTGAGAACTGTTATCGTGTAAAGTTTCATTTTTTTTAGTGTTTATCTTGTGATTTGATAAACTTGATAGATTTATATGAATGTTTTGTTTTCGTATTTGGGTAGACAAACGTAACAAGTTATTCTCATATTGTGCACTATTGTCTTCAACTAAACTGATGTTAAGGTGGTGTTTAGATGTGTGTTCTAGATGTGATTGTGGCTTAAGGATTCAGATACTTGGTTGATTTTAGTTATGGATAGTTACCTTATGACGATAGGATTATCCACACTGTCCTTTGTTTGACTGTAAACATATTGAAAATCAGAGTTATATAGCTCGCTAATTCGCACACTTGAAACTTATTATTGCGACCTCAAGTTTCAATAATAAGTTTAGATGCACTTCCAAGTATTCTACTAGGGATAAACTGTTCTTCTGATCGACTAAAGTGCTAGTCCACCATAGTTAACTAATGAAGGCATGAACCGACGTAATACCCTTTCAAATATTCTTCTAATGGACATTTTAATAAAGTTTATTAGTCCGTAGATGTCATGATCATTTACCCTTTTGTCAAATGTCTAGTAAGAAAACTTCTTGGAGTAGGTTTAGCATGAAATATCATTATTTAATAACTCAAACCAGTATAAAGATCCAAGGATACCTCATTTCCTAGAAACTTGCGTTTGAGATGGAATTGTGTTTGATTGTTTACATTTTAACAGCAGTAAGAGTGCATGGATCATGCCATTATCAGTTATTACCTCAGTGGCTCAAAGCTTATCTATGTGTGTTTGTCTCAATGCACTAAGCCCACATCTCACTGCTGGGGAGAATATACCAGGATTGCTAGTCCCACTTAAGGATTACCATTATCTATTAATGAGCGACATGATTCAAAGGTGCTTCATGTCACGACCAAATGCTTTTTTGCTATAAAGCTGAAAGATTTGATTTACTTGAAATACTTTCATTAAGCATGTAAAGCTCTAATAACTAGGCATGTTGGCGTCTGGCTGTATTTCAATGATGGGTTGTCTGGTTAGCATGCTAACATCTCTTTCATAAGCATTTGTTGGCCTAAAGAACAATTTTATATAGCTAATACTACATCAATAGCTCTTTGGATGTTAACCGTTCACGAACTCTAGAATGATGATTTCTTTATGACCTAAGAACTTGGCTAGGAGGCTGTAAGCACCTTTCATATGCTCTAGGAAACTTTTGACCTCTTTCATTTCTGTCCAAGTCTATAAATTCGACCAGTTTATCTGTTGGAGATATTATTCAATGAACTATTTTTTGCACAATAGCATTTGCTGCATACCTTGGTTGAATTTTTTTTGCTTGGAAACTCATATGTATCACTACTTCCACATCTGTAAGAACTTTCTGATATATTTCTCCGTAAGGTCATTTCTTATGTTTTGCAATGTGATTATATATCATTTTACTGCTTGATGCAACAAGTTTCTTGATGCATATGTTATCAATATTTTGTAGGGATTACTCAATATATCATCAACATTTGATAGTCGTACACGTGACGTGGATAGTTCTTTAGTTGCAAGAGGAGATTTCTGGAGAGTCGAAGCATCGCGTGGCAGTTCCATATCAGGAAATGAAAATCCCTCCCTTTTTCTTGTCCAGCTTGGACCAGTCCTTTTTGTTCGTGATTCTACTCTTCTTCTGCCAGTTCATTTATCGAAACAACACTTGCTTTGGTATGGTTATGACAGAAAGGTAGATTCTATCCCCAATTATGCTAAAAGATTTCGTTTGTCTGTAAAGTAACAGCGGCAAGTTAGCCCATTTACTTAAGAAACTGTGTGTCTCATCTCAAACTGGTATATTGGTCAAAATTTGGCTAAAAGAGGACTGGGTTAAAAATCGCCTGAAATCTTCTAAATAAACACAACTGTTTAAACTATGTTAGTCTAGGTTTTATGTTTTTTTTAATGAAAAAGTGTGTGTTTTCTGCTCATTTTAAAGTGACTTTCTTAACTCGGTTTAACCCATTATCCAATCTTTTCTACGCGTTCATCTTGCCATCTCTATTTACTGGACCAGAATATTTGAAAATCATTAATTTTCTATTTGTTTATTGCCAGAATGGAATGCATTCTCTTTGCCCAGCAGTGTGGTCAAAGCATAGAAGGTGGCTTTTGATGTCAATGATTTGCCTTAATCCATTAGCTTGTGTAAGTACAAAAATACCTATGTTCTCTGTTTAATCTCTTTATTAATGAATTTGATTTCCTGGCCTCTTTACTACCATTCCTTCAATTACATTTATCGTGAATGAGCAGGACTTGTGTTGTCCATTAATAGAAAGTAAAAATATTGATATGGGTTGTCTGTTTTTCTATTGTTATAATGTGGGTTGTCTATACACCCACTTGTCCATCAACATCAGGACTAGACGTCTGCCCTTGGGCATGGCAGTTGGTCAAATTTTTTATATTTTTTTGTTGCGGGTTGTCTGAAATTCTCATTTTTTTTTATGTGGATTGTCTGAATTTTTTATATTTTGATGTAGGTTGCCTGAAATTTCTATTTTTTTCTAGTGGGTTGTCTAAAAGTTGTATTTTTTTTTCTAGCGTGTCGGAAATTTCCATTTTTTACATGGGTTTTCCGAATTTTCTACTTTCTTGCTATGTCAATTTTTCCCTTTTTGATACAGATTTTCTGAGACTCATAAAGTTTCCATTTCTATAAATTTGGGTTGTCTAAAATTTTCGTTTCTTTTATGTGGGTTGTCTAAAGTTTTCATTTTGTGACGTCGGCTGAATTTAATATTTTGGTATCAAATTTTGCAGTCATTCATGGATTTGCAGTTTCCCAACGGTCAGCTGACATATGTAGCTGGTGAAGGTTTATCTACCAGCGCTTTCTTACCTGTTTTTGGTGGTCTGCTTCAAGCTCAGGGTCAATATCCAGGAGAGATGAGGTTTAGTTTCTCATGCAAGGTGAGCTGTTCTGCACATAAGAAAACTAATGAACTTTTTATAGTTGATAGAGTTGTATTCTGATATCGTTTGGTTTGTAGAATAATTGGGGAACACGCATCACACCCATGGTACAGTGGCCAGACAGATCGTTTACCATGGGGTTTGAACAAGCTTTAGCATGGAAGAGATCTGGTCTCATGGTTAGACCAACTGTGCAGTTCAGGTAATACGATTTGCTGCATGGTCTCATGTGTAAAACTTGCATTCTGATATAGCTATAGCTCATCGGGAAACTATCTTTTTTAGTCCCTGTTATTACAACTGATTTTCGGATTCTGCTTATTCAAACTCACATAAATCAATTTCAAATAGTAATTTGTTTTTGAGCTTTTTTAGATGTAAATAATCGATCTCTGTTATGCCTGCACAGCTTACACCCGACAGTTGGAGGAAGCAATCCTGGAGTTAAAGCAGAGCTTGTGCATGCAGTAAATGAAGACTTGAGTCTGATTGGTGGCTGCTCATTTGCATCACATCCATCGGCGTTTGCATCACTTGCTGTACGTTTTCTTCAGACTTGAGTCTGTTATGTTTTCTTGTATGGGTTTGACCAACAATATTTGCACTTGTGTTTTGTCTTACAGCTAGGTAGGTCAAAGTGGAATGGAAATGTTGGAAGATCAGGGATAGTTTTAAAAGCTGAAACTCCTCTTGGACATGTTGGCCAGCCTTCTTTTTCTGTTCAGTTAAATAGTGGCATAGAATTTTGATCACAAAACTGTGAATATAAACTTTGTTTCTGAAACACACGCTTTTTTGTTAATGTATATAAGATGTGTGTTTAAATGCATTTTCACTCCTATTTAAGAGGCTACGAGTTACTTCCGTCGGTAGGCAAACATGCTACTGTTGATTGGGCATTACATTTTCAGTTCGGATGTTACAGACCAAGAAATGACCAAACTGCCTTAAATTGTTTTTAAAGTAAACTGCAAAAACCATCCTTGTGGTTTGTCAGATTCTACCCCTAAAAGAAGGGCAGCTTGGCAGAATGTCAACACAACCAGGAACTTCATGCCAATCCATAAAAGTCTCGTATCTGATGCTGCATAAATCTCGCGTATATCTTTCAAGAATTACAAATATAGCAATATGCTGGCTGTTGGCTCCTTAGCCTCAGTAAATCCTGTTGAACACGACAACATTGCTATCCACGCAACTCTGGACGGACNAAGTTGAAAGTGAGGTACACCGCCCTTTTCGTATTCTCCTTAATTTTTACAGTCAGACTTGGGAGTTAGGAGACACGTATATCCGACATATAGTAGTAAGTGTCACCACATATACGCATAAACTTTACGTTATTAAGAAAATCTTCGAAAAAATCATATCATAGCTGATGTGAATTATGGTTGTTTTCTCAAAGGAACGTCCACATATAATCAAGGTTGCAAAAAACGTTAGGCACTAGTCGGGCGGTTGACCACCACCTAGCGCCTTGGCCGCCTAGGCGGGAAAATCGTGAACTTTCCAACATTGAAAATTTTGTTTGGTATTTTTGTAGGGACAGATAATAAAGTTTGCGCTAAAAAAGAAACAGATACATAGAAACATCATATCAAGTGTTTGCTAAACACAAGCATCCAACACAACCTAATTAAACATGCTTTCAAGCTCCAAAATGAGTTCTTGCAATCCTCTACTCATTAAACCTTGTCTTGCATTTTGTTATAATGGCAATTCTAAACTAATCCAACGGGCTGTAATCTTTTTTTGTGTATACAACCAAATTTATCTACCCGTTTGTAAACCGGCCATTGAACTGCCAAAACAAAAATACGCTCGTAAGATATACCTAAAGTACAAATTGCGTGCAGCCTAATGATTGCTTGCGTGAAGCTCGACTAATCACTTAGCCTGAGGAACAAGAAAAGATAAACAGGTTTTCATCATCTAAGTGACCCAACATTTAAACATGGCAATTCGATTAATGAAACTAAATAAATGCTGACATGGATGAGGTTTGGGTCTATTTCACGAAATTTTGTAATTTTCATTACTTTTCCATGAGATTTCTTTTAATTTAAGGGCTCAAATAGAGAAATAGACGTGTTTAGATTTTCTAATCCATATAGTTTTTCCAAGAATATTATGACTAATTTCGTTTTCAACGTTTAGAAATCACCTCTTAACTTCATGGTATTTTCCATATTTCTTTTATCACACGCAAAAACAAAACAAATATAAAATAGCTCCTAATGCAAATGCAAAACCATGTATATGTAATCAAGATACGACTTTTTATAGTATATTTTATTCATTTTTGAAAAACCATTTTTTTTACCCATGTATATGTAATCAAGATATGACTTTTTGTAGTATATTTAAAAAAAAATGCAGCAAAAGACTCATTATAAATAGAAAAGGAAGGAGAAAATAAGACTTCACAACTTCATTTAACATATGAGTATTGAGTATAATGGATGGAAGTAGAGTACACAAAGCCCCGGCGATCGGCATTGATCTTGGAACAACATACTCATGTGTCGGTGTTTGGAAGAATGGTAGGATCGAAATCATAGCCAATGATCAAGGAAATAGAACGACACCTTCTTGTGTTGCTTTTCTTGATGCAGAACGTCTCGTGGGGGATGGTGCCAAGAACCAAGTGACCACAAACCCTGCCAACACCATATTTGGTCAGTATACTATATCTTTGAATGACATATATACTCGTATTGGACTTAACCCACGCCATATTGATAATGATGTTTATGCTATTAGCTTGAATGCTTGATAAAGTGAGCTGACGCTAAAATATTTTGTCTCGGATCAAGCTACTTAATTCCCTTGTTTCTATAGAGTGTTATCTAATTTATTATGTCAGTCTATCTGGTTAACTTAAACAGGCGATTTGGGTCTAAACTTTCATAAATGTCAAGCCCGTAATTTTAACTTTTGGTTCCACGAGCCACAACCAAGATGGTCTGCGGCTCTGGCACCCTTAGACACCTGCTTCGTGGAATCGTGGTGGTGACGAATAACTCAATAATGAAACAATCAATATTGACAACTCAACATGAATATACATGTCAACAAAATTTAGTAGACAAAACTAATTTGTTGTTGTGTAACCTTTGGATTTTCAGATGCTAAGAGGTTGATTGGAAGGAGATTTAGTGATTCAGTAGTGCAAGATGACAAGAAGTTGTGGCCGTTTGAAGTCGTACAAGGGACTGCAGACACACCAAAGATTGTTGTCACTTACAAAGGTGAAAAGAAAGAATATTTGGCCGAAGAAATTTCATCCATGGTTCTTGGAAAGATGAAAGAAACTGCTGAGGCATACATTGGGAAAGTTGTGAAAGATGCGGTGGTTACAGTCCCAGCTTATTTTAATGATTCACAGCGCCAAGCAACAAAGGACGCAGGCACCATTGCAGGATTGAACATCATTCGTATAATCAGTGAGCCTACAGCAGCTGCAATTGCGTATGGTATAGACAATAAGACTGATATTACTCGTAAGATGAATGTGCTCATATTTGATCTAGGTGGTGGCACTTTTGATGTCTCTCTAACAACTATCGATGAAAGGGGTAATTTTAATGTCCAAGCTGTTGCTGGTGACACGCATTTGGGAGGTGAGGACTTCGATAATCACATGGTGAATCATTGTGTCCGAGAGTTCAAAAGGAAGCATAATAGGGACTTGACAGGGAACGTAAAAGCAATGGGGAGGTTGCGAGTTGATTGCGAACAAGCAAAAAGGACTCTCTCAAGCTCTCCTCAAACTTCAATTGAAATCAATTGCTTCGGGGTTGAATTTTCTATGAGGTTTACTCGAGCCAAATTTGAAGAACTGAACATGGATTTATTCAATAAGTGCATTCTGACCGTGGAGAAATGTTTAAAGGATGCAAATGTTGAGAAGTCATGTGTAGATGAGATTATTCTTGTTGGCGGCTCGACTAGGGTCCCTAAGGTCCAATCTATGTTGCAAGAGTTTTTTGACGGGAAGCAGCTACTCAAGAGTGTGAACCCTGATGAGGCAGTTGCATATGGTGCAGCCGTTTTAGCTGCAAAGTTAAGTGGTGACAAAGATAACAAGCTTCAAGATTTGGAGTTATTGGACGTCACTCCTTTGTCACTTGGAGTAGAGATAATTGGAGAACAAATGAGTGTTGTGATTCCACGGAACACTCCAATACCTACAACGATGTCCCAGTATTATGTTACAACTCGTGACAACCAATCATCCGTTGATATCAAGGTCTATCAAGGTGAAAGATCCCGATCTACTAAGAATCATTTTTTAGGGAACTTCACAATTATAGGGATACCACATGCACCAAAAGGAGTTCCACAAATCAAAGAATGCTTAGAAATAGATGTCAACGGTATTCTCACGGTCACCGCAGAGATAGTATCCACTGGAAAGACTAAGAGACTTGTGATAACTAATGAAAATGGTAGACTCTCGAAGCAAGAGATAGAAAAGATGGTAAAAGAAGCTGAGAAGTATAAACGCGAGGACGAAGAATTTAAAAAGAAAGCACTCGCATACAACGCATTAGAGAATTGCATATATGACTTGAATAATAAGCTCAAAGAATACCGTAACAAGAAGAGAGTGCAGCCCGAGAGCGTGAAGAAAATGGAACACGCCATCGCTGACACGACCAAGTGGCTTGAGGACAAACAAAGTGCGCCTGTTGAAGAACTACAAGGCATGAAGCTATTCCTAGAATTTGTTTGCGCACCCTTGATATAACTGTGTTAAACTTTGGATTTCTGTTTTTTCATCTTTATATGACTTATTGTATTTCCTTCATGGATTTTAAACTTTGATAAGATATTTGATCGGCAAAACCATCCCAACTCAACCCATTCATAAGTAAATGGGTCAAATTTGGCACCTCTAGTACTACCTCCGTCCCATATAAATTGTCGAGTTTGACTTTTTATAGTCCTTTTTTCTTCAACTTTGGCCTTAAATATTTTTGTTTGTGTTATATAATATTCGATGAAAATTATAACAATAAAAATACATTTAAAATACAATCCATTCATATATTTTGCATCAAGTATTATATAACAGGAAGAAAATAAATAAATAATGTCAAAGTTGAAGAAGAAAGACTACAAAATGTCAAAGCGGACAATTAATATGGGACGGAGGGAGTATATTACGACAATTGACGCACCTGATCACTTATGAGATCTCAGATTTGCAACAGCGGCAGTTTCAAGACATTCTCTAGTGGTGTTGTTTCCTTCCGCTTCACTGTTGGTGTCTACAGGTGGTGCAAGCAAACATATTTACATTCGGAGTGTTATAAAACAAATTCACTAAGCGGGTAGAGAATTGCGAGGAGAGTTAGGCTAGCAATTCATTTACTACATTTATAATATTACTATATTGTGCGTGGGTATCCAACTAGTAAAGTTAAAATGTAAGAATATTTAATTATGGAAGGTGCATAAAAAGTTGTAAAACATTAGTCAACATAACCAGGTAACGTATACGATGTACGGAATAAATAATAAGATTCCATTGGTCTAGATCTTATGTCTAATGATATTTATGCACTACAGTAATAATTGTTAGATTATCAGTATAAATTATCTTAATGATATTAATGTTCAGATTTTTTAGGTAACATGTTGGTGGATCATCAATAATTTTACTGAGCTTTATGCATTGGATTGGATTCAAACACTTGGAAACATATTTATTGATATGTATCAAGATTATAAGTTACCTAATATGAATGAGGTAACAATTCCAAAAGTTTAGTTTTTTAATGGTAACCTTTAATTTAATATTTAAATGTAAAGAATAAAAGTGAACTCAGAATAATAAAGTAGCCACTGAAAATTGTTGTTTTATCAGCCTTTCAGGGCAATCAAAAAAGAAATGAACCATAAAGATTCGGCTGATAATCAGATTTGCAAAAGATCTTTCACAAAGTATTTTGTATTTTGTTTTAAAATTAAAAAGTTATTGTATTTGTAAATATCAACTAATATTAATATATTATGGTTGGTTCAACATAGCTCCAACTTTTTGGTATAGAAGATTATAAAAATATCAATTTGCTTAATTATTTGATCTATTGTTGTTTTCCATAATTTGTGATTTTACATTTTTGGGTTATAACTACATTGTTAAATAACGGCTATTAGACTCAAATGTAATGGGAGGCACCAACATCGGTCTCCCACCACTCGTGGTCATTATTATGGTCCCCTCTAACCGTGCGCGACCCTCCACTTTTGGAACTTGGTCGTGTAGACCATTAGATGTTGTGCACTTTTTTTTTTTTTTTTTTTTTTTTTTTTTTTTTTTTTTTTTTTTTTATGGTGGTCATAACTACGGTTGTTTTGTGATTGGAGCGGAGCATATGTTGAGGTGACGATTATAAGTGCAATGACCATTACGCCTAAGCTTGTAAAAAAAAATACAATAACAAAGCTCGTTGCTTTAGCTAGCTACTAGCTAGAGCTATTTTTACCAAACATAACATTGAACGACACAAAGTGATTTTTTATTAAAAAATAATTAAAAAAAATACAAATATTGGTGCCAATTTTTAGATAAAGTATGAGAAACACCTAAAAAAAAGTTTGCATTTAATAAAACTTTAACCATTTCATAATCAATAATTTTTTATACCACTATATAAAGACATTCACAGCACCCAACCAATCAGTCTTTTGCTCTTGTATGCTCACCAGTCACCATGTTCAAACCCACATGCTCTTCTGTTGTTTTCTGTCTTCTGCTACTCACATTACTAGTTACCTCCAACGGTCAAAAAACAACAAAAAAATGTAACTTGTTTAAAGGAAGCTGGATTCTGGATCGATCTGGCCCGGTTTATAACGGTTCAGCTTGCCCGTTTGTTGAACCGGGGTTGAATTGCTTGACGAATGGGAGAGCTGATCAAATGTATCTCAACTTTAGATGGCAGCCTCATGGTTGTGATCTTGCTAGGTGAGTTTTTTTCTTTTTTTTTCTTTTTTTAAAGCTTTTTATGAACTGCATTTTGTGACGATGAGTTCAAACCCTGTGTTGAAAACTGTCATATGAATTTCTTGTGGTGCTTATGAATCACTATCTTTAATGGGTTTTTATCTTCTAACCATTTTTATATAGAAAAAGTATTCTTATCGACAGGGACGAAACCTGGGTAGGTCCCGGGTGGTATGGGACACCCATAAAGTTTCGCGACATAGTGTTAGTTTTGGTAAAAAAAAACTTCGATTTTTCGTAAATACACAAAATTGTGTTTCTAGTTTTGGGTATTTTTTTTTATATAAATGCATCTTATCAATATGTGTCTTGGTTCCGTCTCTGATAATCAAGTTGTTACCTTAATGCAAAATGCTTTTACAAAAGTTCCTTCATGTACTTTTTATGATGTAATGAGTATTGGTGTGAAAAAAGCAAATGTGTGAGGAAAAGGATAGTTTGTTTAACAAATGTAATCCCAAACACTCCCTAAATCTATCACTTACTGGTGTTTTGTTTGTATTCTAGTACAAACTTGCATATAGTAAGTTTCAGATGTTGAATTGCCAAAATAATTAGTGATTTATTTGTGTATTGAATTATATGCTTGGTTTTATTACATGACTGTTTTTAGCATATGAATTGGATTCTAGTTCCAATCAGATTACCATATCAAGTTAGGGGATTTATGTAAAACATGACCAAATATTCCAAATTATCTCATCACTTTGAGGAATTTCTATTTTTGACAAATGAAGGATTTGATGTTTAATCATGCATTAAAAGCACCAGGTACCGTCGGTGTTATCCGGTGTTATAGCAAAAAGTGTTGTCACCTCAGCTTTTTCCTCTATAACTTACGAGTTATAACTTAATCCAAAACTCAAGTTATAAAATACCCCCGGTTCCACAGTTTTTAAAATAAAACACAGAAAGATGAAAAAAAGTTTTATGCCAAGTAAAAACAATGTTTCTTATTAAATGTTGATTTTATTCTAAGAATTCTTTTGATTTTGTCGTTTAGAAGATACATTAGTTACTAACCTCCCTATTTAGAGATCTAAGCAAATGAAAGTTTTTTCATACATGTGCTCATTAATAATCATATAACGTTATGAAATATTGATTACATTGTTTAGTTTATTTTTTCATTTCATTCTATGTCACATCTTAGGTATTTTGAAAATATTTTATAAGTTTCTCACTTTTATGAACAAATTTAATGTAATGCCGTGCTTAATCATCAGTCAAAAATTGCACATCTTACCACATATGGATATTGAAAAATATTGTTACTATTGATTTGATGAATAAAAGCATTGTTATGTGGAATGAGTAATGACCATTTATTTTGGATGTATTTTATATGATTAAATTTCATTTTTGAATCTTATATCATGATTTGGTACAAATTAAACCCAAGTAGCCAATAGGGGCTTACTGAGGGGTTTTCGGGGTCACGGAAACCACATGGATTCATCTCGCGTATTGTAATAATTTTTCGGAAATGAACCTAGCCTTAAAAACTTTGTGTTATAAATCTTTTTTAGTCTTATGAAATGCACCTGATGACCCCTAATACTGGGTCCGCCGTTTGTTGCCAAGTTTGTGCCAAAATTCCTAAACAAATGTGGAATACCAATTAAGCATGGAATTTTATGAAGTCAATTGCAATGGAATTTATAGGTTCAATGGTATTAAGTTTTTGCGGAGAAACAGAGGGAAAAAAATTATGTTCGTTGGAGACTCGTTGAGTTCAAACCAATGGCAGTCACTAGCATGCATGCTTTACCACACCACTCCTTCCTCCAAGCACACCTTCGAGCGTCGAGGACCACTCTCAACTCTTTCCTTCCCAGTAAGTTCTCGTTCTGAAAACATTTATTAACATATTTCATCTTGAAGAATCGGTCATTAAATTAAAATTTATTTTGTGTATGGAAGGAGTATGGAGTTTCAGTTATGTACCTGAAAAACGGGTTTCTGGTTGACCTGGTGGTAGAGAAAAGGGGGCGTGTTCTAAAACTCGACTCCATCAGCAGGGATGGTAAATGGAAAGGAGTAGACATTCTCATCTTCAACAGCTATCACTGGTGGACTCACAGTGGATCCCGTCAAACGTATGTTCCATTTTTATAACTATTTTACTGCACTGGTTCCATAAAATCAGCCTCTTGTGTATGATTTAGTTTCTCTGTGCAGATGGGACTATTATCAAGTTGGTGACGATATATATAGAAACATGGATCAAATGGATGCTTACAAGATTGCATTGACAACATGGGCTAATTGGGTCGACACCTACATTGATGCTAAGAAAACTCGAGTCTTTTTCCAAGGGGTTTCCGCTGTTCATGAAAGGTAACTTATAGTAATGACTCTGCAACGGTACACAACCAGACCCAACACGAAAAAATTAAGAATATGAGAACCAAGATCGGTTGGTTACTTGACCCGAGCTAGTTCAATCCAAACCAGACAGTGAACTCAACCTTTAGTCTAGTGTTTATGGCACTTTGACCTAAAAGACGTCGTTAAACCAAAACAAAAGGAAAACAATATGTGTACCCAGTATTGTCCTGGTTTTGCAAAAGTACAATGGTCGGGTTTATAACTAGAAACATGTATACGGGTTCGATTTATGTTTTTGTCCCGGGTTTTGAACAGTCCAAATATTTAACTGTTAAAACTTGAAAGAATCAAGTTTTCTCTAACTTTTGGATTGACTTTATGTTATCAGAGGCAAGGATTGGAACGACCCTAGTGTTCGGAATTGTAACGGGCAAACTCTACCTATCAGGGGACTTCATTTCCCAGGGAAGAGCTATCCAGGACAAGAAGTTTTGAAGGACGTATTAGCAAAAATGAAACATCCAGCTTATTTATTGGATATTACGCTTCTTACACAACTAAGAAAAGATGGTCACCCGTCAAAGTATGGTGATGATGGCGATGGCATGGACTGCAGCCATTGGTGCCTAGCTGGCGTTCCAGATACTTGGAACCAAATTTTGTACAATATCTTGCTCAAGAAATAGATTCTTTTGTACACTATGAGATATTAATATTAAGAGAGCAATTAGTTTGCAAAACAACCGCATTTTTAATACCTCGTACACATCTTAGAATTACAAAAAAGGGGAATATGCTTGAACTACTGTTGCAAATTTAAAGTACAACATAGAATGATAATTTAAGACGAGGAAAGAAGGACCTAGGTCTTTTTCTGTATCCTCTTGTCCCTAATAGGCAAATCGATGGGCTTTTGTGCTTGGTGTGGGTGTTCATCACCGACGTACACCTTAAGGTGGGTAAACAGATCTCTTCCAAGCTGCAGGAACAAGTTGATGTATAAATTTATGAAATATATTAACATTTAAGAACNTTCCCAGGGAAGAGCTATCCAGGACAAGAAGTTTTGAAGGACGTATTAGCAAAAATGAAACATCCAGCTTATTTATTGGATATTACGCTTCTTACACAACTAAGAAAAGATGGTCACCCGTCAAAGTATGGTGATGATGGCGATGGCATGGACTGCAGCCATTGGTGCCTAGCTGGCGTTCCAGATACTTGGAACCAAATTTTGTACAATATCTTGCTCAAGAAATAGATTCTTTTGTACACTATGAGATATTAATATTAAGAGAGCAATTGGTTTGCAAAACAACCGCATTTTTAATACCTCGTACACATCTTAGAATTACAAAAAAGGGGAATATGCTTGAACTACTGTTGCAAATTTAAAGTACAACATAGAATGATAATTTAAGACGAGGAAAGAAGGACCTAGGTCTTTTTCTGTATCCTCTTGTCCCTAATAGGCAAATCGATGGGCTTTTGTGCTTGGTGTGGGTGTTCATCACCGACGTACACCTTAAGGTGGGTAAACAGATCTCTTCCAAGCTGCAGGAACAAGTTGATGTATAAATTTATGAAATATATTAACATTTAAGAACCAAACCTGCATTGACACATAACCCTAACACGTCAAAGAAATGTGAACTCACCCTTCCCTTAGGAAGCATTCCACGGACTGCATGCTCAATAATCCTTTCAGGAATCCTTTGTTGAAGCTGATCAAAAGTTTCCACTTTCATCCCGCCTGGTCTTCCTGAATGCCTCCTGTAGAGTTTTTGGGTCCTCTTTTTTCCTGAAACCGCAACTTTGTCTGCATTCACCTTTTACCAACAACAAAACAGCGTTGTTTTAACATTTTCGCAAAAATAACATTACTGTAGCTGTAATATGAAATAGAGGGGACATGCATACCACAATTACGAATGCTCCCATGTCTACACTAGGGGTATATGTAGCAAGATTCTTTCCGCGAATGTGAATAGCTATAGTTGATGCCAGCCTTCCTAGAATTTTATCAGTTGCATCAACAACATACCATGTCTTCTCTGTGTTGACATGATCTTCAGCTTTAGGGTACCATGTTTTGTTCCATACATCCTGGGAACAGCAGAAATAAGAACGTTTTCATGCCTTACATAATTAATGACAAAAAGGAACGCATAAATTGGTCAACTGAACAGAAGACTTGTATGCTTTCATCATGAAATTACATTGTAATGTGTGGAGCAATCGTTCAATTATTCATAATCATCATACATTAGATTCTAGCTAGTGTTCAAAGATTGGACAGACTATATCAGCAAAATTGCATAAATAGCCCGAACTTTGAGGCATGACACATAATGAACTATGGTGTATCCGTGTGGGAACTCACATGAATACCATACTAGTAAATCACATAGTAAAAAAATCAATATAGTCTAATATAATCTGAATTCTCAAATTGTGAATTCAGCTCACAATTGCCCGACTCCTTTTTAGATGAGGATAGGGCTAACTGGTCAAATTTTATTTTGTTAATTTCGATCACATAGTCATGCCTAGTATAGGTCAAATCAACTGTTCAGACTAAAATTAAACATAATTATCTAACTTACAAAGATTCTGTTGCAAAATTTATATGATTTTGTTGCAAAATTAGCTAGAAACATTATTCCATTAGTAGCGCACTTGCTACTAGCACCTTCATGACAAAAAGCGACTTTTAGTATGCATTTAGACAATTTCTTGCCGCAGTTTCTCATAAAAACCAAAGGGGTCATGGCATTTCCTTTCGAGAGCGATTGTTTGATAAGGAATATTAAAAATCAGACAATCTGTTGTAGCAAAATGGGAACTGCAGAAGAATGTTTGGATATGCTTCTTCGTAATCAGTTTATATTTTTACCCTCTAATAATTACATAATCGGAAGCAGTTTCACAATACCCAAACACTCAGTTCACTGTACTCAAATACTCAGATAACCACTTCATATACCCAAGTCCCCCTCCTAAAACAATATAAATAACAACTACGGAACTGCAACTTTCATCAAATGGAGTCTCAGCAAATTCAATTATTATACATCTTAAGCACTTTGAATTAAACACGCACCTGTATGCTATTCAGACGTGCTTATTTCACTTTAAATTAGCTAATTAGCAATCCAAACACTTGAAAGTGCTTCCATAAAGCATTCTTATGTTATACTCTTAAACGGTATCATACCACATCCAACTCACTATCTACAACATCCACATTGTCAAGGACAAGCCTAATTATCTAAGGGGGTGTTTGTTTAAGCTTATTTTTAAGCCTATGGGCTTATTTGGCTCGGCTTAAATCTCCCAAACGCAATTTTTCTGGCTTATTTTTTGACTTATGAGCTTATTACTACTTAGGGGGTGTTTTTTAAGATTATTTTGGACTTATGTGGTTTCGGCTTATGTTTCATAAGCCCATTTTTTCTGTTAACTTATGGGCTATAAGATTATAAGTTAATAAGATAAGCCAATAAAAAATGAGGTTATGAAACATAGCCAAAAACAAATAAGCTCATAAGTTGAAAATTAACCAACATAACACCAAACACAACAACAGTAAAAAAAAAAAAAAAAA
>LBNU01030493.1:60876-86030 GCA_014162995.1 Artemisia annua
ACCACCACCAGAAGCAGCCACCACCAGTCCACCACCTTGGAGGTTAATGTGTTTTTCTTAAACCAAGCACCATCAAAGATAATGATTACCCACCACCATTCCTTTGCATTCCCTTTGCATTCCCTTTGCCTTTCCCTTTCCCATTCCCCATTTTGAACCAAGCGCACCCTAAGTCTCTAATCATGAATATGAGATTTTGAGACTCTCTGATCAAGAATGAATGAATTTCTAGTTACTAAAAATAATATTGATGAAACAAAACTTTTCCAATGTAGTATTTCAAATGGTTTGTGACATTGAGTTCCAAAAACTAGCCGTGCTTTCTTAAAGGGTGTATAATATGCTCTTTATTAAAGTTGGGGTAAAGTTTGTGTTCAAAATTTTACTAGCAGTGTTATCAATTTATTTTGGGTAAAAAAAATGAAAAAATAAAAAGAATAAATGGATATTTTTGGCGGCAGTTAAACACGTGACGGTTGTGTGATAATGAGGTGGGCTGCTTCTGGCAGCTGGCTTTCACCAATCAAAATTAATATATCTAAGTCCAAACTTCATGCACATTAAAATATCTACATTCTTTTGTAATAGACGATACTTGACGGAGGGTGTGTTTGGTAAAAATAGAAGTGAGCAGTAGCAGTGAGCTGTGAGTATTGAGTAGTAGCCACAGCTCACAGCTTCTTAAAAAAGCATTGAAAAAATGAACTTTTTAAAAAAATAGCAAAGCTCATCGTTCCTTTGTCAAACGAACAATAAAAATTAAAAAGCTTATTACTCACCGCTCATCGCACTAAAAAGCTCCGCACTAAACATAACCAGAGTATGTGAGCTGTAGGCAACGTTACTTTTACTCAAAAGTAAAAAGAATACTTTTAAAAGACCTACGGCATTTTGCAAAAAATGAGAATCAAACCCTCACCTCCGTCTCCAAAACAAAAAGGTTTTTTCAACTAATCCAACCATTGTTTCTAGTAGTCCTCGTTATTTATTCGAATGATTTTGTAGTTAAGAATGTTAACATATAGATTTTGTGTGTTTATAAGACACATATGTTTTTTAGTTAACGACGACATATCTCATATTTATCGTGTTTCATATACTGGTAGGCCAGTGCTTTGGATATTTGAATACTGATTTTAGAAACACTCATATCGTGTATTGAACTAGACCAAAGGCTTGTTGATATTTTGTCATCATGTTATCCGGACTTCGAAATCAACTAGAAAGCACCATGAACGTGACAACATTACTTGAAGTTTCAGACTGATATTTTGTACTACTATGTTAGTCTCTTAAATATATAGCAACTAGTCGTTGACAAAATCGCAACAAGAATATGACAAGCCGAGGGGTTGGTACACGCTAGGGATGGGAAAACGATGGTTAGCGGATTAAATAAGTTTGAATGCCAACCATAGGAGGGGGAACTTTTTTCCTAGTAGTGATTTATGTGTAGTGCACGTTTAGTTTTTATATCGATTATGAGTTTGAAAATCAAGATTAGGCTTACATAAATAAATTTGATTTGGTAGTACAAGAGTAGTTGCATTCATTCATGATTATTTGATTAAAAGTTTGGTAGCATCTTTTTGAATTATTATATTGTTTAGTTTTTGAAGATCTTTCGTCATGCTTACAGTACCCTATTTGTGTTTAACCCAACTTATATACGGACTAATGAATTGCTAGTTAACTAACTAAAATGAATGAGAAAAAGACAATACTACTTCATGTTATGATAACTATAAATATATTAAACTTTTTGTGATAATTAGGGCCTTATAAGTTTAAAGAAAATTATAAAAGAGTGGTAAGTTTAAGCCAATCTTAGGCCCCTAAAAAACGTGAGGTATTAGTTTATTGGACGAGGTTTAATGGGTCCATATTTAGGTGATTAAATGTCTGAAATGAAATGTCGTATTTTAGTAACAACATTTCTCAATCAAATAATGGTTTTCATAATATTTTGTAATGACTTTTTACAAAAGTACTGAAAGCCAGCAATGTTAACCTACATCGTCCGACAACATGTGAAAGACAATATTTATTCAACGGCATGTTCAAGAAAGTGTTCACCCACTTAAAGAAATATGACCATTTTCTTGTAAAATCTTTCTCTCCGACAATTAAGCTACACGCCATGGATTGTCATGCTTTGCTCCATGAATGTTAATATTAAGTTTTGACGTTATATTTTTATAAAAAGAAAACCCTTAATGATTAATGATTATTTGATTAAAAGTTTTGTAGCATCTTTTTGAATTATACTACGTATTGTTTAGTTTTGAAGATCTTTTGTCATACACAGTGCCCTATATATTTGTGGTTAACCCAAGTTAAGTATGGACTAATGAATTGCATTAGTTACCTAATCAAAATGTTTAAAAGGAAAAAAACAATATTACTTCATGATATGATTAACTTAATATAAAACTTAATGTGATAATTAGGGCCTTCAAAGTTTAGATAAATTTTTAAAAGAGTATTAATTTTGACCCGATCCTAGGCCCCTAAAACGTGTTAAATATGCAAGTGATATGATATTCATTGGACGTGGATTAATGGGTCCTAGGTGTGTAAATGTCTCGAATGAAGTGTCGTATTTCAGTAACAACATTTCTTAATCAAATACATAGTAATAGTTTACACAATATTTTGTAATGAGTCGGCCTGGCCTGCATAGTCCGTCATAAAGACAATATGTGAAAGACAATGTTTATACAACGACCTTGTTCACCAAGAAAGTGTTCACCCACTTGACGAAATAGGACCATTTTCTTGTAAGATAATTTTCTCCCACAATTAAGCTACACGCCATAGATTGTCATGTTTTGCTCCATCAATGGATGGTTTTTGTTATTTTAATATTCTTATAAAAAGAAAATACTTTATGTCAAAAAGTCCTTATTCTAAGATATAGCTTAAGCCTTAAGGTTTACACTACCTCCATTTTGACATTAGGGAGGATTATATGGAAGTTTGTTGACTAAGCCCAAACAGCTAAATATAAACTTAAGAACTTAAAAAGGGTGGTAAAATCTTTGGTTTTAGAAAAATGTTACATCCTTCTATTTATTTTCATATTGCTACATATGATGATCTAAAAGTGAGTAAGAAAGAGAATGTATTTTATGAGTATGGATACAAAAGATAAGTAACAGAACGATGCAACAATTAAGAGAGTACGGTTAAGTGCTTATAACATGTTATAGGACTTTTTTTTGCCTTATGACATAGCCAAACTGCACCAGAGGTGGTGTCATAGCCATTTTATAAGGCACAGAGGCATTCGGTTGGTGAGGAGTTTTTTTTTTTTTTTTTTTTTTTTTTTTTTTTTTTTTTTTTTTTTTTTGTGTAAGGGTGATATTTTTGGTGGTGTGTTTTATTGGGAAGGGTGTTTATATTATAGTGGTGTTATATGGTAGATGATGAGATAACGGTGAATAACACACGTATAACACCCACGAACCTAGCTCTCTTTGTTTTAATAGAGCGCAATTGTCAAGGATTCATGAAAAAACCTCAATTCTTTATATTTATTTGTTAGAATATAATATGGTATTTGTTATCAGGTACAGATCAAGAAAATTTCATGAAACTTGTGGTATCAACCCATGCGACGATATGTTAGGATATATTGTAATGTCGAGACTAGATGATTTTAGCTGTGTTTCGTTAGAGAAATAGATTATCTGTTGGGTCCAAGAATTTGACCCAATTGCCCTTACAATGATTTGAAAATAAAATAGCCTAACTCACTAAATAAAATAGTGGGTATAACCTTTAACACAAACAAGTCACTGAGTGAACAGTCACTCAGTGAGTTACCTTCAAGATGTTCGGACTGAGTCTAAAAAGAAAGACTCAATCATTCAGTGAGGCGGTACTCAGTGAATGATCCCTGAACCAAAGAAGAAGGTAATGGAGTCAGTGAGTGATGACAATAACTCACTGACTCCCTGAAGCTATGTCTAAACAAACATGCTCCCTGAGGATGCCTCATGCTCCCTGAGGATGCCCTATGCTCCCTGAGGGTGTCTCATGCTTCCTGAGGCATTATGACAGCAAGTACAAAAAGGGAGTCAAAGCAAAGTACAAGAATTGCCATTGAAGTGGGAATATTGTTATGACACTTCAAAAGAGATGTTGGTGCTTTTCCAAAAGAGGAAGATGAAGAGGGACCACTTATAGTGGATGACAACTCACACCTAACCCCACATGCTTTGTTTATTTTGTGCTATATATATGTTTGTTGTAATAGAGATAGTCATCCATCCTAAACAAACACAATAATACTTAGTTTTAGTTAGTATTAGTTGATAGGATGATCCTCTCATTGAATCTCAAGCTTAGCTTGGATCAATGAGAGTTTATTGTCATTCTAACGGGGATAATATACCGAAATTATCCCCGTAAAGAAGCTGAAGATGTTATCATGTAGTCATGTATGAATTGAGTAATCTTGTAACTTTTGTTCATTATTATTAATGAAGTTCTAATTTATGTTTATCAAGATTTGCTCAATTTTCATGGACCAACATTATCCCACGGTAGGGGGGAAAAATCACGAATTTTTAATAATCCATTACCCCGACATGTTTGCAGAAGCATTTTGTTGTCTGTATATTGCAAGCGAACACATGATATTGACGATTACTAGTAAGAATCATGACAAACACCCCACATGATGATATCTATTAGTTCATGTATATGAACCCATCATGCAGCCTCCGTTTCATGAAAATAGCAAGCAGCCCACATGATGCTACAGATTGATAAATGTAGACACCCATAAATGGTGAGTGGCGACCGACATGATAATAAAGATGTTTACATCCTGCATGCAGGGAACCATAGATAGGATTCGCGTTTAATGTTCTTTACTGAGAGAAAGTACAGGGTAACTTGGTAATTTTAACTTCAGCATATCATGTATCTTTGCAACTAGTGAAAATATAAAGAAATGAATAGCATGAAGAAACATTTTGCATATTTGTATACAATCTATTCGTTTATTAAGCTCAATTCGACTAACTTCATACAACTGCACTATAGAAAACTCATATCTTACTTAGCTTGGTGTCAAATTGTCAGGTAAAAAGATTTTCAATTTTGGAGCTTGTGAAGATACTTGTATGGTATCACCATGTTGAACAGGATGAGCGTTGCGATGACCATCAATGTAGATTAGACCCTCGTTGGTATACCAATCAATATCCATGGTTTCATTCGGTTTTACGAATCCGTGCATTAAACCTAGGCTAGCTGATGTAGGAGAAATAGGCTCTCTTACCATGTACTGAAGATCTGTGGATAAAATGGGCATCTGGAAACCACCAGCTGATAGCATTGCTGCTGTTGATCCTGCAGCAGTGGATACTCTCAAACCACTGGATCGGCAGTTGGTTAGAGGCGAACTTGCTTTCCCGTCTTTCCTAATTCTAAAAGAAAGAAAAAGTAATTCAAAAATCAAATTAAAGCTGAATAATCTGCAATTTTCATATAATTCAGAACCGAAACGTGTACGAGTCAATTTTAGTATGGACGAGACCAGGTTGGGTACTTGGGTTAAATATTACTAGAGTAAATTATAATCGTCTGTGTAGTTTGGTAAAAATAGCAGAAACCATCATACATCATGGATACTGGGACAATTTATATAATTTATACTTAATATAAAGATGCCATAC
Organism: Artemisia annua; assembly: GCA_014162995.1. Classification (NCBI taxonomy): domain Eukaryota; kingdom Viridiplantae; phylum Streptophyta; class Magnoliopsida; order Asterales; family Asteraceae; genus Artemisia; species Artemisia annua. The sequence continues at coordinate 66,567 of LBNU01030493.1, forward strand.
TATTGCCATAAGATTGCAATTTCTTTAATAAACGATTTCAATGTGCATAAAAAAGACTTTGGGCGACTTTCACCCCCCTGCTAACTTTTTTTTTTTTTTTTTTTAATATTATAGTGGTGTTATATGGTAGATGATGAGATAACGGTGAATAACACACGTATAACACCCACGAACCTAGCTCTCTTTGTTTTAATAGAGCGCAATTGTCAAGGATTCATGAAAAAACCTCAATTCTTTATATTTATTTGTTAGAATATAATATGGTATTTGTTATCAGGTACAGATCACGAAAATTTCATGAAACTTGTGGTATCAACCCATGCGACGATATGGATGGATATATTGTAATGTCGAGACTAGATAATTTTAGCTGTGTTTCGTTAGAGAAATAGATTATCCCACGGTAGGGGGAAAAAATCACGAATTTTTAATAATCCATTACCCCGACATGTTTGCAGAAGCATTTTGTTGTCTGTATATTGCAAGCGAACACATGATATTGACGATTACTAGTAAGAATCATGACAAACACCCCACATGATGATATCTATTAGTTCATGTATATGAACCCATCAAGCAGCCTCCGTTTCATGAAAATAGCAAGCAGCCCACATGATGCTACAGATTGATAAATGTAGACACCCATAAATGGTGAGTGGCGACCGACATGATAATAAAGATGTTTACATCCTGCATGCAGGGAACCATAGATAGGATTCGCGTTTAATGTTCTTTACTGAGGGAAAGTACAGGGTAACTTGGTAATTTTAACTTCAGCATATCATGTATCTTTGCAACTAGTGAAAATATAAAGAAATGAATAGCATGAAGAAACATTTTGCATATTTGTATACAATCTATTCGTTTATTAAGCTCAATTCGACTAACTTCATACAACTGCACTATAGAAAACTCATATCTTACTCAGCTTGGTGTCAAATTGTCAGGTAAAAAGATTTTCAGTTTTGGAGCTTGTGAAGATACTTGTATGGTATCACCATGTTGAACAGGATGAGCGTTGCGATGACCATCAATGTAGATTAGACCCTCGTTGGTATACCAATCAATATCCATGGTTTCATTCGGTTTTACGAATCCGTGCATTAAACCTAGGCTAGCTGATGTAGGAGAAATAGGCTCTCTTACCATGTACTGAAGATCTGTGGATAAAATGGGCATCCGGAAACCACCAGCTGATAGCATTGCTGCTGTTGATCCTGCAGCAGTGGATACTCTCAAACCACTGGAGCGGCAGTTGGTTAGAGGTGAACTTGCTTTCCCGTCTTTCCTAATTCTAAAAGAAAGAAAAAATGATTCAAAAATCAAATTAAAGCTGAATAATCTGCATTTTTCATATAATTCAGAACCGAAACGTGTACTGAGTCAATTTTAGTATGGGCGAGACCAGGTTGGGTTAGATATTATTAGAGTAAAATATAATCTTCTACGTAGTTTGGTAAAAATAGCAGAAACCATCATACATCATGGATACTGGGGACAATTTATATAATTTATACTTAATATAAAGATACTATACTATTGCCGTAAGATTGCATTTTTTAATAAACGATATCAATATGCATAAAAAAGACTTCGGACAGGCTTTCACCCTGTCAAGCCTGCTAACTATTTTTTTGACCCATTTGATATTAGACACAACTCCAAATCAAGGTGTTCGCTAGTAATTGGGTTAAAATTGCTACATCTACAATATACGGGAACTTCCAATACCTGAATGAGAACCTCGAAGCAGATGCAGGACATGGATCTGCAATCAAGATGTCATTAAGAGCATATGTTGACAATGGCATTGAATTCACAAGAATTGACATTCTTGATAGTTCAGAAGGAACTATCCGACACTCCAGGATGTTATTTAGTATCTGCAAGAAACAAAAATACTTGTCATGTAAGCTTTAGTTACTTTGTGTCTAATCAAAATCTAATGTACTGTAGCAAATTAAGGTGGAAATTTCAACGCATATACTTGTGTAAGGGTTAATGTGAGTAATAATTAGTTCTAACAGGCCAAATAGAAAAACTTAACTTAAAAGGAAATGGGTCGAAAATAGCCCAAAACGTATTTTCAATGTAGAACCTCTTAAATCATTTTATTGAATTGACACAATTATTTCTGATCAATAATAGAACAAATAGCATTTCGGGTCAAACCAGCCATTTTAAACTTATCAGTTTTGACTGGTTACCCAACCCACCCATCGTGCCACCTATAGTACCACACATACCTGTTCAAAGTTTTTGACAGTTGCTGCACAAAGATAACCTGTGCTTCTAGTAGCATCAAACTCATTACCAAATTCTTGCACCTAGCAAACAAAATAGACCACGCATTTCTCAAACTGATGAAAGAAATATTAGACCATAACTCAAGGTTACTAACACTAAGTTATAAAATTAAACGTAGGGATCCTAGAATGAGCTAACCTCATGTGGTTGAGTGGGATCAGAGTTAACTCCCAGTAATGGGATTGAATCATTTAACAAATGGCTTGCCTGCAAAAGTGTGCCATCACCACCAACCGTAACAACAAGATCCACATCATGAATGGGTTGCGAAAGATTAGTACGAAAAGTAGCATCCCAGTCAACGGGTTTTCTTCGTAAGATATTTTGACAAAATTCTATGGCATCTCTGTGAACTTTGCACCTATTATCCAGAAAACTTAATACCTGCAATGTTTTAGAAGAGAAACATATGTCAACAAACTAATGGAAATAATGGATTTTTTAAGAGTAAAAAAGAAAGAGAATAACAGTTACGAAAATTCATCCTTCATGACAAGAAGCTCTATCAACCAAGAGACCCAAAAATTAGATGATAGAACTAAAATGCCACATTGATGCCAGCTGCGATCTGATTAACATTTGACCTAAAAAAATATAGCTGCATGTCCTTTCGTGTGTACGAGATAGGCTCTAATTTCTATAATTCTCTTTGCATTGAGCAACAACTGATACTAAGGGAAGATTATGAATTACCTAGCTTAATGAAATCAAAAGCCTTGTTAAACATGATCCAAACCTGGCATGTCTAGAAAATAGCAGGATTTTTTGAAAATAAATAAATAAATAAAATCGTATTTTATCTGATTTTCACTTAAAAATATCAAAAGTAAAAGCATATAAAACCTAAACTATCACCGCATCACCACTGAGTATCAAGGTTAACCAGGTCATGTGCTCATGAAGGGTCCACATTTGTTGTTCATTGGGATGGAGTTTTAATTTATTAGAAGCATGGAGATCCTCGACCGACTAGAAAATTTTCCCACAATGAAGAGAATTCCTATGTTAGTATGCATCAAAAGAAACTCATCTTTTGGAAGTTAAAAAGCTTAGAATTTGACTTCAACCATACCTCCCATGTAGCTCTAAATATATTAGGGCCGGGCATTGCTAACTCAACTCAAAAGATGTGCAGCGAGCCAGCGACCCATAATTTTGACAATCCATAATTCCTTAAGGCAGTTAGCACTAGCTCGTAACACGAAGTTCATGTGAACGGAATATCTACACAACAAGAAAAAAAGAGACTAAGGAGGTTCTACAGGTATAACATTCTTAAATTAACAAAATTTTTTAGCTTAAAATACCTTTGTCCCAAATTAGAGATAACTTTAAAATTTTAAGAGTCAGCTAAATTGGTTCACTTAAAACAGACAAGAGCCCTTTGCTTATTCATATATAATAACTTAAGCAATACATTCAAAGAGTTAGACACCACAATAAACTTTGAGCTAGCAAGACAAAGAACATTAAGTCACCAACATACACATTATTCGAAACTAGCGAAAATCGGATTAGTAACAATACAAAAGCATTAAGTAATGCAAAGGGCAATCAAAACTACCAAAGAAACCCAACTACGGGGGTGTTTGGACCAGCTTATCTTATGGGCTTATCGGCTTGTAGAGATTTAGAAAAGCTTATAAGCTCACTTTTTCAAGCTTATACACTTGAGCTTATGGCTTAGCCATAAGCTCAATTCAACAAATTCATAAGCTAAAAAAAAGTAAGCTTACCGGGTTTTCTAAATTTGAATAAGCCAATAAGCCCATAAAATAAGGTGATCCAAACACCCCCATAGTTGTGTTTCTTTGATAGTAGTTTCGAATACCCTTTGCGTTACTTAATGCTTTTGTATTGTTACTAATTGAAATTTGGAAGAATATTTACGTTTCCCTATATTATCAACTGCTTAGTTAGGCATTTCATCGAACACTTAATCCGCATAAACCCCAAACAATTTATACCCACTAAAAAGATATCCAGAGATTAAAAACTTTATTATCTAATATGATAATAATGAATAAATTAACAAAAAGGGGATGAAATGAAATGAAATATATAAAAATAAGAAGAAATACCTTAGGGTTAGTAGAACGAGAAGCAGCGTTAGAAAGATAAATAGAATAGGCGTCTAATGGCTTTAAGAGAAGCAATAAACGCCTTCTACCCATTGATGATCAATTTATCAAAGTGTGCGTGTTGGCGGGAAGGTGTAAGTAACTAACCGAGTGTAACAGGAATGAGAGCGTTTGTTTGTGGGGCTGAGACACCTGTTGTTGATACGTGTTTTATTTTTGGTTAAAAATATTTGGTGCTGATAAACATGAGTTGTAGGTTTAGTGAGAGTTCGATTCTTTGGATGTAAAACTAAGGTCTTCTTGTTTGTTTTTTTTTATTAGGAAGAGCTTCTAGCCTCTTTTGTCTACAAGTGGTTAGATATTTGTGTTGAACACTGTTTTATTTTTTAAAGATAAAAGAGGTAAAAATTACTAGGTTTTTTTTTTTTTTTTTTTTTTTTTTTTTTTTTTTTTTTTTTTTTTTTTTTTTTTTTTTTTTTTTTTTTTTTTTTTTTTTGGCATACTTTTATAAAGTCTTATAAGGGTGTGGGGTGTGCACTGCGGGAGTAGTGCAGGAACAGCGCCATGTCAGCAGGTAATAGCAAAACACTGCACCTCACTTTACGGCGAAAGGATTTTTTTTTTTTTTTCCCTATACGAGACTTGAGTCCCGAGTGTATGAAGAGAATGTATAGGTTGCTGTGAGTGCGTATATGTGTATGTGGTGTGTTTTTAAAAGATAAAAAATTAAAAAGTTGAAAGGATGACAGATAAGGTGATGCAAAGGTTGTGGAAAAATTGACAGAAAAAATAAATGAATAATTTTTTGATGACGTGGAGCTGATGTAGCAAGAGAAAAACCCATCCACCTTCCTCTTTAGTTACCTCACCTGCCATCCCTGGTGATCAACTCCGGCGACCCCATTTATCACCTCCATCATGTCTAACGACCCCACCTATCACTTCCGGCCACCATTCTGCTGCCTCCTACGACCATTATGTTGTCTCCGAAAACCCTTTTGTCACTTCTAGTGAACCGTTTGCCACTTCCGACAGCTGATTTATAGCGACCTTTGATTTTGGAATCAGATTGTGGGTTTGAAGAAGAACAAAGACGGGTAATTATGGACTTATGGGTTTGTCTTGAAGAACATAAGATTGAAAACGAACAATCATTGTCTTTTCATAAAATCACTTTATAAAACATCTTATCAAAAAGAAGTGGGAGAAAAAGAGAGGTTTTACATCTTAAAAAATAAACACATCCTAATTCATTTTCCATATAAAAACATTTTGATCGTACTTCCTCCACCATGAATAGGTCTAAAACTCATGGAATAAGTTTATCAACAATAGTGAACTTCGATTTTACATCAATGTGTCACGAATAGTTCATACTTTAAAAAAACATGTAAAGAATATCCAACATTGTGTTACTGCGCGATCAACTAAGAATTTGACACATATCAATTGTACTACTATATGACTAAGATGAGCACCCTACTTTTACTCGAACAAATTGTCCTTTGCGCAGCCATAGTGATTGAACAACCCTACTTTTGCATGACCAAAATGAAATTTATGCGACTATATGACTGAACAACCCTGTTCTTGCGCAACCCAAAATACTATTGTATTAGTTAAAATTTACACGTGTCGAGTTTTTTCTTCCCAAACTAGCACAATTAAATGCACGAATATTGTTACCCTTTTGGACATTTTCAAATTTCTTTTTACCTTTTCCTATAAACTATTCTAAAAAAAATAAAAAATAAATAAAAAAAATCGATAAATACTTTGTGTTCATTGAACGGTAACTCATATTTGGGAAAATGCCAAAAATGGTCCTTGCGGTCTAACGGTCATTACACAAATCGTCTTAGAAATGGTGCAAAAAAAAACATCCCTAAGGTTAACACTGCCATTACAAAAACACGTACGTACATTAAGTCTAGAGATTTTCTGTGTAACAAAAAGTTCCATGAATAGTTCTTGAAAGTTACCTCACATATCAAAATTCATCCCTATGTGAAAAGTTACATAAGACAATTCTTGTCATTACATTAGTTTCTGAAAGTTACTTTTTAAGTATTTGTCAAATAATTTAGCATTCATAAGTTAATACTTAGAATTTATTTGTATATGTTTAGCACTGCCATTACAAATACTTAGAATTTAAGTATTTGTCAAATAATTTAGCATTCAAAATTTAATGATACTCTTTTTTGTTTTCTTAAGTTTTATATAAACATTTTTAACTTAGGGTTCAAAATTTAATCATATTTTTATTTTAATTCTTTAAGTTTTATATAAATGCTTAAAAACTATGCATATTTTTAGTTCATTAGTTTTATGTATAACTAAATTAGCAAACTTTTTATTTTCGTTTCTGAAAGTTACTTTTTAAGTATTTGTCAAATAATTTAGCATTCAAAATTTAATGATACTCTTTTTTGTTTTCTTAAGTTTTATATAAACATTTTTAACTTAGGGTTCAAAATTTAATCATATTTTTATTTTAATTCTTTAAGTTTTATATAAATGCTTAAAAACTATGCATATTTTTAGTTCATTAGTTTTATGTATAACTAAATTAGCAAACTTTTTATTTTCGTTTCTGAAAGTTACTTTTTAAGTATTTGTCAAATAATTTAGCATTCATAAGTTAATACTTAGAATTTATTTGTATATGTTTAAGACATTGTATAAGCTAAGTGAAAACTAAAACCGTTTCTAGTGAGATTTTATAGTAACGTAAATCTTTTTCACGTAACACCTCGTGCCCCGCAACATAATGTAAGAAAATCCTCGTTATTGTATATATAGCAAAGTTTAGTTATATATTTATTTTTAAACAAAACTATAGGTCAAATTGTTAAAAATATAATATAAAATTCAAAACTTGTTAATGTAATAGTAAGAAGGCTTTCTTAAAATAGCATACTTTATTACTGCTACAACAACACAATAACTAAATACCTTCCCTAACTATAATTGTTATAGGCGTATGTGAGTTCCATAAGGCTAGGCACACTCGTGACCCATATTGCATCATCATTCCGGCTGCCACCTCAGCTTTCTCTTTCTTTAACCCATTTTCACCTCTCTCCCTACACTCGTGACCCATATTGCATCATCAACTTTTTTACTTTATTTTATTTTTTTAAAAAAAAAAGATTGTTTTAACACCATATATATATATATATATATATATATATATATATGAAAACGTAAAAAAAATAGACGAAAACGTAAAAAATTGGACGAAAACGTAAAAAAGGGCGAAAACGTAAAAAAACAAACGAAAACGTAAAAAATGGGCGAAAACGTAAAAAAACAGACGAAAACGTATAAAAATGTATGTATTGAAATATTTTAAAAACGTGTGTAAAACCGTGCATAAAAATGTGTGTATAAAAACGTGCATAAAAACGTATATACAAATGTGTGTATAAAAATCCGTATAAAAACATGCATAAAAACGTGTATAAAAACGTGTGTATAAACGTGTATAAAAATGTGTATAAAAACGTGTATAAAAATGTGTGCAAAAACGTGTAAAAACGTACATAAATTTTAAAAATAATAAAAGTCATCTAACTTGTTACTTTTTGTCATTGTATGTAGCCATGATAAACGATCGTTAGTCTAAAGGACTAACATTGCAATGATAAATCTAACGATCGTTAGTTTAACCTGCCCCAGCAGGTTAAACAAGTCACCGCTACACGCAATGAACGGATTATGCAAGTTCATTGACAGATTGGGGGAAAAAAAAAAGAAGGCTACATACAATGGTAAAAAGTGGCAAGTTAAATACATTTTTAGGTAATTTGCCCAATTATAAAACCCAAACTAGATAAAAGATGAACTTTTAACACTTTATGCAACTTTATCATTCCTATAAGTGTATAACTATCTACAATGCGAGGGAATGGAAACCAAAATACAAAATCCTATATAAAATGAGTAAAAAATAATGGGGACATAAAGGATATGCATAAAAAATATTATTAACGATTACGGATATCAAAAGCAATGGTCAAAAGCAAAGCACATAAAGCTTTATATAACAGCTTCATAAGGCTAGGCACACTCGTGACCCATATTGCATCATCATTCCGGCTGCCACCTCAGCTTTCTCTCTCTTCAACCCATTTTCACCTCTCTCCCTACACTCGTGACCCATACTGCATCATCAACTTTTTTATTTTATTTTATTTTATTTTTTTTTAAAAAAAACAATTTTTTAACACCATATATATATATATATATATATATATATATATATATATATATATATATATATATATATATATATATATATATATATATATACACACGTGTACATGCATGCATTACTACAACTCCATTATACGTGTACATGCAACATCCTACTCCTTGCAACTCCATTTATATAGTAGCAGAAAGATCAAGCAGTAGCAGAAACATCCTACTCCTTGCAACTCCATGATATTCTCAATAAGCCAAACTACAACAAGTTATGGTATCTCACTTTCAAGTCATGCATGCTAATATTTCTTTGTCTCCAACTTAGCCAAACTACAACAAGTTCCAGCCATATCGTATGGTTTCTTTTGACAAGAAAGAAAGAAAAGAAAAGAAAAAAAAAAGAAAAAGAAAAGAAAAAGAAAAGAGGTGTGTTAATATCGGTTGTTGGGGCAACCAGTGGCGGAGCCAGAAAATACTATCAAAGGGGGCATCGATCGAGCAATAAAAGGCTTTTTAGTGTAACGTCAAACAAGCCGGGTCGGGTCGGGTTTAATTAAAGGCATCAACAAAAGTGTCCTATTCGATGAAATTAAAACTTGTTATAGACTACAAATATCTAACGAAAAACTAAACATGACGAACGTATAAATTGTATTAAAGTGTTTGCCATCGTGTTAAGCAACTAAAATTTCTAAGATATGTGATTATCTATTTCATAGAAGTCGTAACTTTTTCAAAATTTGAAAAATATGATGCTAAAAACCTACTATGTTAACAAAAATTGACCATGCAAACTTCTAAAAAAAAAGATAATTTTACCCGGTTTTAGTATATATGACGGTAAGCTCAATAAATTAGTCAAAAAAACGTTATTACTTAAAACAAAAATCATGCTAGATTTCCCTATACACAGATTATATACAAAACTAGAAGATTATGTAAACAATCAAATATAATATAACACCAACATCCACATATTAAACATATAAATATTTTTTTTTTTTGAGAAAAACTACTGTATTAGACATAACATTTAATTACTATTCGCGCGTCTACTCACACATATAAATAAAAAGGAATTGATGTATATTGTATTATTATTCATTTTGTAAACAATAAACAAATAATAAATGTAAGTGATAAACTTTTAATACCACGTGACATCTTACCCCACCACAAGTCCACTAATACTTTCAGACCTTCCACTTTCCCATTATACTCCAATTTTTTCCGACGATGCAACCGGAAAACTGTTCCGTACATTAAATAACACTATGTTTTTTGGTAACCTTTGAGATTGTTGAGGGCACTTAGATTATTTGCCTGAGGGCACTGGTCAACTATGTTAGCTATTTGTTATTTTTTCTTACGTACTTTAGGGTATCCGCGAGAGCTTGGTCGGGGGCATCGCCCCCCACTACTATACATGTGGCTCCGCCTCTGGGGGCAACCGATACTCACATTTTTCATTCGACGACCGATATGCAACGTTAGCTCCACAGAGGAGTCGACTGAATTGCAATTCGGTCACCTCAGCCTTCGACCGAAAGTTTTACGGCCCTCTGTGGCCAGCCTAACATATCACCAAAAATATCGCACTCACTCATGAATAAAAAGTAAAAACAATCCAACTACGCTCGATATTGCACTGGCGAAAAAGACGAATAGTTTCAATGGCGGTGCAGTTTGACATACCGCAATAGTCACCAAAATGCTCTATAACTATTATTACGACACTGCACCATGTGCTCTAAAAGCAATAAAGATCCTTCGTACAGCGTCATCAATTAAGATATAGAAGAAACAAGAGGCGATGGTGCGTTCTACGTAGGTCATGTCTCACAACATGCACCCATTATATTAAAATCATCTTTTTTTCCTTGCCAATTAAGATACTTTTCATAACAAAATTAAATATTAAAAAAGGTCAACCATGTTGTCCATATAGTGCCTTTGTTTTTTAACATGGGTTGATGATGTCACTAGAATTGTTTTGTCGTCTTAAAACATGATCATGCAATGCAACGTATTGACCAAACACGTACAGTGGATCCAAAACTATTTAGGTCCTGTTTGTTATGCATAAATAAATCACTATGAAGCAATTGGGGATCTTCCTCAAATAACATTGTTGGGTTTAATTTAATTTATGAAATTTGAAAGCAAATGTGTCTGAACAATCATGGACTAATTTCGGGTAATATTGGTGGAGTTTCTCTCTCATATAATCATTTTTCTGTCTACATTTTTTTTTAATATCTTATTTATACATTTCCTCTCTCTTATTTTTTCTAAAACATATACAAAATCTAACATCACATCAAAATCCAAATCCGAATCTGAATATATTAACAAACCAAACGGACCTTTAATTTTTAGTTATCATTCAGCATAGAGTGTAAATGAGACTAGAAAATTCGTGAGATATTCGAAATTGGCATGCATGATATTTGGAACCTACTCAAATTAAGTGAGTCAAACTCGAGCTCGAGCTACTTGAACTCGGCAAGATCATTTATTGTTTTTTGTAATCGATAGTTTGTTGGAATATCTTTTACATTACTTTGTTTATTGAACAGGGTATTAATTGTACCATAAAGTGGTTTCTAGTTAATACACTTTGACGGTCAAGCAAACAACAATACTAAGTTTCGTATAAAGCAGAGAGTACGTACTAGTGGCTCACAAGCACTTAAAGTTGAATGGGACTAGGGCAACTAGACCCGAATATACACCTTCACTACATTTTTATAAAGTAACTCATAATTTGGGAAAAAGGAGTTTAGTCTTTGATTCTTTGAAACCCTAAAAAGATATATTGATTGGATGCGAGGAGAAAAAGAGACAAGCAAACAGGGGCTCCATTTGGTGAAATAAGCTAGTCAAGTACAAAAATTTCTTGCTGTGATGTTCGATTTGCAGTGAAACGGTTACACTTTTATTGATAAAAATCAAATTACTCGTATAATAAATAAAATTAACAGTAAATAAAAAACAGAAAATTAAATACATATAGACTAGAAGCGGGGACAAACTTTAAATAATGATAAGTAAATAAAACAGTAAAAAGTTAAGGCACGAGACTCGTGTTTAACACGATTTCCTTAAACCAAATTTATCATCTGTTTCCAAGGATATTAAGGCCAAAGCAGATCTATTGTCGGACGTGCCAAACTTGCTTGAAATAGCAGGGAAACGAGATGTGTTCTTGATATCATTTAAATCTGTTCCATATATACGATTTGTTGTTCATAATCGTTTCTATATAAAACTGATTTGCATATCTGTTTTAAGGCGAATTTTCAAGGGCTGCATTCGTGTCCGCAAGTCGCGCGTGCTCGCAAACTTGGAACCTAGTTTAGCCCTGAAAACCCAAAAAAATCCAGAATATAACATATAAATATATTAAATAATGTCCAAAGTTTGCATATAATCATTTAATTTGCAAAACATTTTTCTATATATATATCTAACGCGTGTAGTATGCTAGCTAACTTAGTACCTTCCATATATTCTTGAAAGATCTTAGGACCAACATGGCGACATTTAATTTGTGTGCATGACAACAAAACGATGTTCATAACTTTTAAATATATAAAGTTAGAAAGAACAAATTCCCTCCAAATGATAGGTCACTCGAAAGTCACCATATAAATTAGCATTTCACATAAAGCCGATCCCATGCTTTCTATCCCACCAAAATATATCACAAATGGAATCCATTCATCTGTCGAATTTTGCTTTCATGATTCATAAATTAATATGCTTTTATGCATTCAAATACACACTTTCTACTCCTACAAAACTAACCCTTGTTTCTTCTTCATTTCACTCTCATTCACTACATTATTCGTTTTGAGTTTTGACATAACGACGTGAAGGAAACTCGTGAGCAGCTCACGGTGCTTGAAGGGGTTGCGACGCTGCTAGTAATCATCAATCAGGTTAGATTATATATGTGTGTATCTTAAGTTGATTTTTGGGGACAATATATAAACATTTTGAGTTGATTACTTGAGTATGTATATATAAACTGATCATTAACTTAGACAATATATAGCAACATATTTTTAGTTACTCAAACAATAATAACAGACCAAGAACACTATAATTAAGTAAGAACAAAAATGCGTCGTCAAATTTAACATTTTAGTTACACTTTTAAAACACGTTGGCAAGATGTCAAAATTTTGAGATTTAATGACACTTTATGTGAAAAATATGTGTCATAAAAGGCAAAATATTTATTCTTACATTTTTTTTGTCATTATAATTAGAATTTTACTTACTTCACTTTCACCTACACTTTTTAAGCGTAAGAAAGACATCCAAAAATGTAATGACATCTTTTCCTAACTTTTGTTTTGTTGATATTTTTATATTTTTTGCGATTTTTTTAAATGATTTTTTTTTGGTGTCATTACAGGACAATTATATTGTAGTGTGTTTTTACATCATGATCCTACATTTTATATTATGTGTTCATATCTACATTTAGGCTATGAATCTTAACAATTACTCCCGTAGATTGGTCTAAAAAGCAGAAACAACACAAGACTATGATGTTATGTACGTAGCATAGATTTAGGCTATGAATTGTAACAAGTACTCACAAACTTCGCTAAGGCTGACCGTAATGGTGACCTCGAGTTTTTGGGGTCACCCTTGCCACCCAAGCTTCTCTCTCTAAAACTAAACACATAATTCTAAACTCGTAGTAAAACGATCCCAATCACAACAAAAAACATACCTTACAAAAATTATTTTAAAAAACTCACGCACAAACCATATGCAAAAAGTAAGGTCGGCTGAGCGACCCTATGAGGCAAAAAATCGCTAGTGAACGCGTTTGTTTGAGGTTGACGTAGTGGGGGAGGGGTACGCTGCCCACTGGGTAGACCGACCATTGCAAAAGTCGCGGTTACTATTAGTTTAATGGAGTCACATAGCCATTTAGAGAAAACACCCTAATAGAAAATCCTACAGTCGTGCCTACATTCAGCAATCCTTTTCAACTACCAACAATGATTTTGTTTCTTTGCTTAATAATGATGTCACCAGGAAACACTAATCCATTGGACCTACATGTTTTCGTGGACTAATGACATCCATTAACGTTATTTTTCTTAGAAGAAAATAGATATTGGCATGTAAAAATGAATGTATGTCAATCATTGACTTGTGATGTACAACTAATTCATCAATTCTTTTTTATTTAGATAGTCAAAGGTTTAAGACTCAACATTAATAAAATAATAAGGTATGTGCTTTCATACAACATTTGTTAAAAGGTATTCACTCCGTTACAAATTAATAGCTCATATTTTCTTTTAAGATGTCTTAATTTAAATGTTCACTACTAAAAGCATATAAGAAAGTTTAATCACGTTTAATACATTAGCCTTAAGTGAAATTATTACTACACATTTTTAAGAAGACAATAATTAATTAGTTAAGAGTAAAACTATCATTCTGCAAAAAATAAGAGAAAGAAAACAATAACAATTATGTATTTCTTAAAGTGTGCGTTTTTTATCGAGTGACAATTATTTAAAACGAAAGAGTACACACTAATCTATCAATATTTTTCTGTTATGAGCTAGTGGCAAATTACATAGATTCTACATAAATACATAATTATACAGTTGTTGGTAAATAGTAAGGGAGGTGATTTGCACACTCTCATTTTTAATTTGCACATTCTAATTTGTGCATTCAACAGTTATACATTTATTATATATGTTGTTTTACCATTTTGTACATTTGAGTGTGCAAATAAGAAATGAGAGTGTATTAATCAGTTTTCAAATAGTAATGGTATATTTTAAGATGAGTACTTTTGTAGAGTTAGAATTAATTGTCTAGTGATAAAAGCTTGTGATTTTCATTGGGGGTGTTTGGTTTGAGGGTATGACAATGAAAAAATGACTTTCATTCCCAATACAATTGTTTGTTAGTCATCCCTTCTACAAACACCCATTTTACTTTATAGATTAATCGGCAAAATGCCAAAAAACCAATTAAGAAATAAAAGAGAATATTATACCTTTTCTAAAAGATATTATTTCTGACATGGACTAGAGAAAGATATGCACAATCTTAGCAAAGTCACAAATAATGTATAAAGTTGACAACAAAACGATTCGGAAAAAAGGTACAAAAGTTGGTTACAATTATTTCAAAGAAAGTACTAAATCATTTATATTTTGCTTTATATATGATCCAAAAAGTAGAAAACATGAGATTTTGATTACTTTTCCTACTTCAGGCAATTATCATGCAACATCTAAAAAGTCTTGCTAGTCTTCAATATGCAAAACAACAAAATAAGATATAGCATAGCATAAAAACAATATCTTAGGTGAGATTTGACAATTGACATAGGAAATAACCAAGAAATGAGTATAGATTCTTGTATCATATTTGTTTTGTAAGTATGAGGTTTAAAACTAGAAATAAAACTGAATTTTTGAGCTTGTTGATGTTAAAGTTTATATTTATGTGGTTCTGATAGCAACCAAATGTTAAATCAGTTCAAATATATTGATTTGGTGGGGATGTGTATTTAGGAAGGATTCATATTTTTATTAATTTTTTTGGGAATTAAAAGAAATATCAACGTGACTATTTTTTTGTGAGACTATCTTATTCATGGTGGGGATGTGTATTTTTACTCACGTAAGCATCTACAATTATTAGATCTCAAACTATTGACTATTTTATTCTTGTCCTGATTTTTCTACCAACGTGCGTTTGGCTTAGAGCTTATGGGACCAACTTTTAAGATAGTTACATTAAACTTACAAGGGATTCTAAAAGATCGTAAACTTATAAACAACAAAGTAGAAACTACTTAAGAGGAGTTTCGACCATTTGTGTGACTAATTACATAAATGACATGTTTAATTTCGTGTATTGATATGGTCTGACACTCGGTGGTTTTACCCATGAACTCGTGAACATTTGTTGATGAATAAAGATGTTCACCATTACCTGTTCACCCACAAGTATCCATACCCGTAGG
Organism: Artemisia annua; assembly: GCA_014162995.1. Taxonomy (NCBI): domain Eukaryota; kingdom Viridiplantae; phylum Streptophyta; class Magnoliopsida; order Asterales; family Asteraceae; genus Artemisia; species Artemisia annua. Next base: position 82,191 of record LBNU01030493.1, read on the forward strand.
TTTAAAAACTTACTTAAAATTAATGTGGGCTTAAAGCAAATACATGATAAAAACAACACACTTGTGCTTAAAACAAGTATAAAAAACTTAATAATAAATTCTTAAAAAGCAAAAATAAGTTCAATTCTATGGGCCTCTAATTTTTTTCTGTGAGTCCCTGATTCATTGCTTTTATATTTTTTGTAAAAGATTGTTGTCAATTGATTACAAAAATTGTAGCCAAGCTATCCCATCATTATATGATTAAGTAAACAGTGCAACCAACTGGGCTAGCTCAGTTGGCCACCAAGGATAACCTTGGGGAGGTTTTGGTCTCAGGTTCGAGTCTCACCGTGAACCTTCAGGGGTCCGAAATAATAGAAGCAGGAGTGGGGTTTAACCCTTAAGGAGAAAGGTTCGAGGCTTTGCATACTGCCCGATCGATGTCACTGTGGGCTCGGATCACTAACTACTAACTCCCCGTTAAAAAAAAAAAAAAAAAAAAAAGTGCAATTTTCTTTTATATGTATTAACACAAAGACAAGTAACCAAAAAGATACATTCACCATCTTGGATTGATGAGTATAACTCAATCAAATTAAAGTATTAAATTGTAAACCATATCTATAAGACTATAACGTCATAAAGTGATAAAAAAAAAATATATATTAATATTAACTAGAAGGTACCCGTGCAATGCGGCGGCGGGTATTTGTGACTATATTTGGTGGCGAGCAAATGTTATTCTGCTTTTAGTTTTCTTCAATTTTCTGTTTTCTATTTTCTATTTTCTATTTTCAATTTTTCGGTTTTTCAGTTTTCAATTTTTCTGTTTTCTGTTTTCCAGTTTTTAATTTTTCGTTTTTCAGTTTTTCAATATTCAGTTTTCCAGTTTTCCAATTTTCCAGTTTTCCAGTTTTCCAGTTTTTGCGTTTTTCAGTTTTTCAGTTTTCAGTTTTCAGTTTTTGCTTTTCTGTTTTCTGTTTTTGCTTTTCTGCAATTAATGTTTAAATCCTTCTTCATTGAAATCTTTCCATAATTAGCAAGCAAAAAGTCTGAATTTTAAGTTTTTCTAATTATGGAATAGTCCCAAATGCATTATAATGTAGTATAGATATTAATATATAGTTTTGTGGGTTTTATAAAGGCATAAAATGGGTATCGTGAGTTCAAGGATCAAGTTTACCGCTTATAAGATGTTCTACCAGCGTCACACATCACCTGTTATTGCGTATACTTTCATACCTACCTATCACATGCAGAGTACTCGCTAAAAGCGAGTTTTTCTCGCCCACTGCCAATCCCTAAAAATGTATAGTTTTTTATTGTCATTTTACACTTATAAAGCTCAAATTCCAGCTCCAACTCTTTCGCCAAACAAACAGAAAAACTTGTGAATAATGCCAAACACCCTCTAGACAAGCATAGCATAAAAACAATATCTTAGGTGAGATTTGACAATTGACATAGGAAAGAACCAAGAAATGAGTATAGATTCTTGTATCATATTTGTTTTGTAAGTATGATGAGGTTTAAAACTAGAAATAAAACTGAATTTTGAGGTTGTTGATGTTAAACTTTATATTTATGTGGTTCTGATAGCAACCAAATGTTAAATCAGTTCAAATATATTGATTTGGTGGGGATGTGTATTTTTTTTGGAATTAAAAGAAATATCAACGTGACTATTTTTTGGTGAGACTCTCTTATTCATGGTGGGGAAGGGATCAAATAAGAAAGAATAATAAAAATAAGAAGGATAAGAAGTAATCACAACCACACATTCTAGATGCAGCTACAAAAGTGAATGCATCTTCATTCAAATTTTCCCTCCCAAATTAAAATGTGTTGCTAGAATTACTTCTTACCATTCTTTTTAATTATTCTTCTTATTGAATCCCTTCCCATTCATGGTGGGGATGTGTATTTTTACTTACGTAAGCATCTACAATTATTAGATCTCAAACTATTGACTATTTTATTCTTGTCCTGATTTTTCTACCAACGTGCGTTTGGCTTAAGAGCTTATGGGACCAACTTTTAAGATAGTTACATTAAACTTACAAGGGATTCTAAAAGATCGTAAACTTATAAACGAGAAAGTAGAAACTACTTTAGAGGAGTTTCGACCATTTGTGTGACTAATTACATAAATGCCATGTTTAATTTCGTGTATTGATATGTTCTGACACTCGGAGGTTTACCCATGAACTCGTGAACATTTGTCCATGAATAAAGATGTTCACCCTTACCTGTTCACCCGCAAGTATCCATAGGTTTAAAAACTTACTTAAAATTAATGTGGGCTTAAAGAAAATACATGATAAAAACAACACACTTGTGCTTAAAACAAGTATAAAAAACTTAATAATAAATTCTTAAAGAGCAAAAATAAGTTTAATTCTGTGGGCCTCTAATTCTTTTCTGTGAGTCACTGATTCATTACTTTTATATTTTTTGTAAAAGACTGTTGCCAATTGACTACAAAAATTGTAATCAAGCTATCCTATCATTATATGATTAAGTAAAAAGTGCAATTTTCTTTTATATGTATTAACATAAAGACAAGTAACCAAAAAGATACATTCACCATCTTGGATTGATGAGTATAACTCAATCAAATTAAAGTATTAAATTGTAAACCATATCTATAACATCATAAAGTGATAAATATATATATATATATATATATATATATATATATATATATATATATATATATATATATATATATATATATATATATATATTAACTAGAAGGTACCCGTGCAATGCGGCGGCGGGTATTTGTGACTATATTTGGTGGCGAGCAAATGTTATTTATTTTTTATTTATTTATTTATTTATTTTTTTGAACGGAGAATTTTATTAAACAACTAGCAAGGAGCTAGAATTTTATTCTGCTTTTAGTTTTCTTCAATTTTCTGTTTTCTATTTTCTATTTTCTATTTTCAGTTTTTCAGTTTTCAGTTTTCAATTTTTTTTGTTTTCTGTTTTCCAGTTTTTTAATTTTTCGTTTTTCAGTTTTCAGTTTTTCAATCTTCAGTTTTCAGTTTTTGCGTTTTTTAGTTTTTCAGTTTTTCAATTTTTCAGTTTTCCAGTTTTTCAGTTTTCAGTTTTTGCTTTTCTGTTTTCTGTTTTTGCTTTTCTGCAATTAATGTTTAAATCCTTCTTCATTGAAATTTTTCCATAATTAGCAAGTAAAAAGTCTAACTTTTAAGCCTTTCTAATTATGGAATAGTCCCAAATACATTATAATATAGTATAGATATTAATATATAGTTTTGCGGGTTTTATAAAGGCATAAAATGGGTATCGTGAGTTCAAGGATCAAGTTTACCGCTTATAAGATGTTCTACCAGCGTCACACATCACCTGTTATTGCGTATACTTTCATACCTACCTATCACATGCAGAGTACTCGCTAAAAGCTAGTTTTTCTCGCCCACTGCCAATCCCTAAAAATGTATAGTCTTTTATTGTCATTTTACACTTATAAAGCTCAAATTCCAGCTCCAACTCTTTCGCCAAACAAACGGAAAAACTTGTGAATAATGCCAAACACCCTCTAGAGATAATAATCCTTAACCCAAACACCCTTTCAATAAATGGAAAGCAAAGCTTGAAAATACGACCAATGATTGATGTGGTTTAAGCTGCTTGCTGCATGGCTGTGAGAGAAAGAGCTTGTAAAGCTTACACGAGGATCCCTCTGTTCCCTCTTCTTTCTTTCACTATGTCTATTTCCTGTCATCCAAACACCCCCTTTTGTTCTTCTTCCTATCTCTTAAACCCTCTTTTCAACGGCTCTGATCTTTGCAAATCTTGTATCCTTCAATCCAACGGCTGATCATTTTTTTT
>LBNU01030493.1:86064-117346 GCA_014162995.1 Artemisia annua
ATATTAACTAGAAGGTACCCGTGCAATGCGGCGGCGGGTATTTGTGACTATATTTGGTGGCGAGCAAATGTTATTTATTTTTTATTTATTTATTTATTTATTTTTTTGAACGGAGAATTTTATTAAACAACTAGCAAGGAGCTAGAATTTTATTCTGCTTTTAGTTTTCTTCAATTTTCTGTTTTCTATTTTCTATTTTCTATTTTCAGTTTTTCAGTTTTCAGTTTTCAATTTTTTTTGTTTTCTGTTTTCCAGTTTTTTAATTTTTCGTTTTTCAGTTTTCAGTTTTTCAATCTTCAGTTTTCAGTTTTTGCGTTTTTTAGTTTTTCAGTTTTTCAATTTTTCAGTTTTCCAGTTTTTCAGTTTTCAGTTTTTGCTTTTCTGTTTTCTGTTTTTGCTTTTCTGCAATTAATGTTTAAATCCTTCTTCATTGAAATTTTTCCATAATTAGCAAGTAAAAAGTCTAACTTTTAAGCCTTTCTAATTATGGAATAGTCCCAAATACATTATAATATAGTATAGATATTAATATATAGTTTTGCGGGTTTTATAAAGGCATAAAATGGGTATCGTGAGTTCAAGGATCAAGTTTACCGCTTATAAGATGTTCTACCAGCGTCACACATCACCTGTTATTGCGTATACTTTCATACCTACCTATCACATGCAGAGTACTCGCTAAAAGCTAGTTTTTCTCGCCCACTGCCAATCCCTAAAAATGTATAGTCTTTTATTGTCATTTTACACTTATAAAGCTCAAATTCCAGCTCCAACTCTTTCGCCAAACAAACAGAAAAACTTGTGAATAATGCCAAACACCCTCTAGACATAATAATCCTTAACCCAAACACCCTTTCAATAAATGGAAAGCAAAGCTTGAAAATACGACCAATGATTGATGTGGTTTAAGCTGCTTGCTGCATGGCTGTGAGAGAAAGAGCTTGTAAAGCTTACACGAGGATCCCTCTGTTCCCTCTTCTTTCTTTCACTATGTCTATTTCCTGTCATCCAAACACCCCCTTTTGTTCTTCTTCCTATCTCTTAAACCCTCTTTTCAACGGCTCTGATCTTTGCAAATCTTGTATCCTTCAATCCAACGGCTGATCATTTTTTTTCACTCATTTTGGTGAGATTTTGTGTTTTTTGAATTGGGTTTTGTTTAGTTTATAATGTTCACAATTTTAGTCATTTTTTTAATGAGATTTTGTGTTTCTTGAACTTGGATTTTGTTTAATTTGTATAAAGTTTGTATCTTTTATATATTTGTGGACATGGGTTTTGTTTAATTTTTATGAAGTTTGTATCTTTATTATAATGTTCACATTATTTTTGCTCAATTTTTAGTGATTCTTGAATCTTTATGAAGATGGGTTTTGTTTGAAATTTAATAAAGTTTCAGTCTTTATTATATGCAGAATCAATTTTGGTGAATTAGTGTTTTCTTTAGTGTTTCTTGAACTTGGATTTTGTTTAATTTTTATAGAGTTTTAATCCTTACTATGTTTAGTTTAGAATTTTCATATTTTTATGTTTCTTGAATCTTTATAAACTCGGGTTTTGTTTAATTTTAATAGAGTTGGAATCTTTAATATGTTTAGATAATAATGCTAACATTTTCACTCAGTTTTGGTGAATTTAGTGTTTCTTGAATCTTTGTGAACACCAAGCATTTATCTTTTAGTTTGTAATATTGACATGCAATGCCTTAAATTTCCGTAAATCTTGATACTAATTTGAGTGGTTTTTGTTAACTTGTGAGTTGAAATTGTTGGTAACCCGAATGGCTTTCGGGCGGACCCGGATTAGGGGATCATGACCCAAATTGGATTTTCAGAAGGATAAGTTGCACGTAGGCCTAATCTGAAATTTGATGATTGTATAGGGTCTAACATAATGGTAGTTAGGGTTTATGGTTATATAATTAGAAAGGGTTTCAATCGGTTCTTGTAGGCTGATATTGATTTATCCAATCACTTAAGTTTGTCGTGTTCTTATTTGATTGCTTCTTTACTTTCGTGCATTTTTGCTTCTTTATTTTCGTGCATTTTTTCTAACCATTTTCAACTGGAAATAATAAGTTTAGTTGAATAACAAACGTGGGATTTTGAAATCTTGGACTGAAACAACATGGCAAAAGTGGTAGACCCCATATGTAATCTGATAAAATCACGTGGAAAAAAAATTCATTAATATTGCGAAATTGTTATCTTAGAGTATGGTGACCATGTTTTATCTATCAGACCGCACTTACTCAGGTTCCCCTGCGTAGGCCCCTTTGTAACTCTGATGGATTATGTGGATCCCATTTGTTATATCTGATGTCCCATTTGTTTAAAGACCTGATGTCCCTTTGTTTTAAGACCTGTGGATCCCATGATGGTTAGTGAATTTGATTGTATGCTTATGTGTTTCAATTATAATGTAGAACATTTGGTGTGGGAGGTCTGGTTGTAGATAGCCGTTACCGTTATGCCTGGGAATAAGTACAACGGTAACTCATCGGTTCCCACAAGTCGTATAGAGAGGCTTTTGAGAGAACGAGAGCTAAGAAAGAACAGCAAAGCTTTTTATACTAATGACGCTGGTGGAAATGATGCCTTTGAGTATGGTGATAACCTTGTGGAACAGTATCTTGAAGGAGCTTCGGCTGCACGTGATGGTTGGGAAAAACCAGATGGTGGACTTTTTACTCAACGGCTATTGGTTGTTGCTAATAGACTTCCTGTTTCTGCTGTTAGAAGAGGCGAAGAGAGTTGGTCTCTTGAGGTTAGTGCTGGTGGCCTTGTCAGCGCCCTCCTCGGTAAGTTTTTGAGATATTCTTTTCTTAAGATTTTTGTCATCTTTACACTGTGCATTATTAAAATTTTCTCATGAATAAGTATTGTTGGTATTTTATATAGATTAGGATTGGTATTAGTATTTTTAAGGGGTAATGTATATAGAGGCCACGTGACTGTTCAAATTTATTCAATAAGGATCAACCAAGTCTGTATTTAGTTTCGGACTTTCGGTTATACCAAATCTGATTAAAAAATTAGCATTTTATTCAATCTTTTTGACTATTCAATTGTTTTTTACTTTACAAAATAGAAAATGTAATCGATGGTATTTTGTTGATTTCAAAGTTCTAAGGTTATTTTCGTCATCCTGTCTTTTNTTTTTTTTTTTTTGGCCGTAATGATATGAAGGAAACTTGATGCATTTTTGGCTACCTGTAAGGTAGCTTCTGTTGTTGGGTGGCCTTGTTATACTTTTTATACCTAGAAAATAGTTAAATAGGGTTAGGATTCTTAGTTGAACTTATATAAATAGGCTCTGAAGAACTATCTTATTAAGCTAGTTTTGATGATTGATTTAGTATTATGCTATTCGTTATTTTAAAGGACCAATCTACCGTAAGTAGGTCGTTTTGGAGAGACTGTCTTTCAAGAGCAGTTTACATTCGTTAGTATTTCCTTATTTTTCAATAAAAAATCATTTGCGTCCAATCAGATTAAAACATAGGGACTTCGTTCACTTGTACCAATTTAAAAAGATTATTCTGTTTCATCTGAATGTATTGAAGGTGTTAAGGAGGTCGAGGCAAAATGGATTGGGTGGGCAGGTGTAAATGTGCCAGATGAGCCCGGGCAAAGAGCACTGACTAAAGCTTTGGCTGAGAAGGTACCATGCTTATTAACGCTTATGATTGTTAAAGAAGGAACATTTGAACACAGGGCATTGGTAAAAATGGTTCTTTTTGTTGCAGAGATGCATACCGGTGTTTCTTGATGAAGAAGTTGTGCATCAATATTATAACGGCTATTGCAACAACATATTATGGCCTCTTTTTCATTATCTTGGTCTTCCACAAGAGGACCGTTTAGCCACAACTAGAAGCTTCCAGTCTCAGTTTGCGGCGTACAAGAAAGCAAATCAAATGTTTGCTGATGTTGTAAACGAGCATTATGAAGAAGGTGATGTTGTTTGGTGCCATGATTACCATCTTATGTTCCTTCCAAAGTGCCTTAAGGATCACAACAGTAGTATGAAAGTCGGTTGGTTCCTTCACACACCCTTTCCGTCTTCTGAAATTCATAGGACATTGCCTTCTCGCTCTGAGCTTTTACGTGCGGTTCTTGCTGCTGATTTGGTTGGGTAAGTCTGTCTCTTTTGTAAGTTTTTTATTCTTCGAGATATATCAAATATGCTAATTATGCTGTATATTTTGTGTCCAGTTTCCATACATATGATTATGCAAGGCACTTTGTTAGTGCTTGTACTCGTATCCTTGGACTCGAAGGTACTCCTGAAGGGGTAGAGGATCAAGGGAGGTTAACTCGAGTTGCTGCGGTAAATATAAGCTGAATTTTGAATGTCAACCCTTTTGTTTTAATCTTCCAACTTTAAATGACAATTCACAATCCATTCCTCTGATTTTTTGCTTTAAATGGGTGGAACTACAGTTTCCAATTGGTATAGATTCAGATCGCTTCATCCGTGCACTCGAGAATCCGCTAGTACAAGAGCATATGAAAGAATTGAAAGAACGATTTTCGGGGAGAAAGGTTAGTGCGTATTTTCAACCGACTTTTCTGGATACACTTAACTGTCATGTTAAGTTTCTTACAATTATTCTTGCGACAGGTAATGTTAGGTGTTGACCGACTAGATATGATCAAAGGGATTCCTCAAAAGATACTTGCATTTGAAAAGTTTCTGGAAGAGAATCCATACTGGCGTGATAAAGTGGTTTTGTTACAGATTGCGGTACCAACAAGAACAGATGTTCCTGAGTGTAAGTTTAATAAACTCTTAGAGTTTTTAGACCAACTTGGTTTCTTGTGCTAGAGCATTTCAGTTTTTCAATCATTTTTTTATTTACGATAATGTGATTTTGCAGATCAGAAACTCACAAGTCAGGTCCATGAAATTGTGGGCCGGATAAATGGAAGATTTGGAACACTGACAACTGTTCCAATTCATCATCTGGTTAGTCTTTATTATACACTCATGTTTATCTACATGCATATTTGATGTTTATTGAGTTTTATGAGACACCCTGAAACGTATGCAGGACCGGTCTCTGGATTTTCAAGCTTTATGTGCACTATATGCCGTCACGGGTATTATTTTTATACTTGTATTTAATGAAAGTCGGGACTAAATGATTTTGATTTTTACTGGATATGTGCTATGATGTTTACATTCGCAGATATAGCAATTGTCACATCTTTGCGGGATGGTATGAATCTTGTTAGTTACGAGTTTGTAGCATGCCAAGATGCTAAAAGAGGAGTTCTGATTTTAAGTGAGGTAACTATCAGTACCATAAAGTCTGTCCGGAATAGTTTATATTTTTGGTCATCGTCTCAAGGTTTAATAAGTTAGGGTATGAAAGGATTTTCTCTGCACATAGTGTATGAATCATTTTCTTGTTTTCTTTCACGTGTCCAATATCCTTCTTGTGTACCTATAGTTTGCGGGTGCAGCACAATCCCTTGGGGCAGGGGCTATTCTTGTTAACCCATGGAACATAACCGAAGTTGCAGCTTCAATTGGCCAAGCTTTGAATATGAGTGCTGAAGAAAGAGAGAAACGTCATCGCCACAACTTCTTACATGTCACTACCCATACTGCTCAAGAATGGGCAGAAACTTTTGTAAGGTACATGTTAATTGTCACTCTTTCTATCCTCCCTAAGGTAACATGCTTATTACGAGTCATGGTAATGAATTGGGCGGGACAGGTGGGTTGAGTAATGGTATAACATGGGTTCAGTATCAAACAGGTTCTTTTTAGTGCTGGTCGGGTTGGGTTGACCCACAAACATTATTTGCTATAAAATAGTTAATGCATTACAACATTACTTATGATTCAAAACATTAGTATGTTACAATAATAGTCTTAAGATTTTAATATAACGATTGAATAACAAGCATCAAGACTAAGTTTTGGACGACTTTTGACCCGTTTGACTTGTTCCCCTTTTGGCTACCTTTTTCTTATTGAACCATTTTACCTTTGGTTTTGACCTATTCCGATATTTTAGCGAACTGAACGATACCGTAGTCGAAGCACAACAAAGGATAAGACAAGTTCCACCATCATTACCTGTTGAAGAGGCTATCGAGCGTTATTTGCAGTCAAGTAACCGCTTAATCATACTGGTACCACTTCTATATCCTCATAAAAAAAAGTTAAAGCCTTTAGGTATATCATCTTGACTTTTCTCATTTTTTTTAATTCATAAAATACTGCAGGGATTCAGTGCTACATTAACTGAACCCGTCGATACTCCCGATAGGCGCGGAGGTGATCAGATTAGAGAAATGGATCTTAAATTACACCCTGAATTGAAAGAATCGCTTATAAAGCTTTGTGATGATCCACAAACTACCGTTGTTGTCCTCAGTGGAAGTGACCGGACCGTATTGGATGAAGTAATCTATCGAAATTAACTTTTTAAACATATTTTGATTTTATATTTATTAATTTGACAAAACCGAGCTGTTCCTTTATTCTCCAGAACTTTGGTGAGTTTAACATGTGGTTGGCAGCTGAGAATGGGATGTTTTTGCGTTCCACTAAAGGCACATGGATGACAACTATGCCTGAGCATTCAAATATGGAATGGGTCGATAGTGTCAAGGTGCATACTTTTTCATAGTAGGTGCATACTTCTCTTTTCATTGATTACTCATGTCTCTGTGATCTTTATGACAGCATGTCTTTGAGTATTTCACCGAAAGAACACCTCGATCACATTTCGAGCTCCGAGAGACATCACTTGTATGGAATTACAAATATGCTGGTATTTGCACGGCTTCCTTCTATCTAGTTTTTAATAATCATTCATTAGTATCGTGTTTTCTTTTGGTTGCTAATTTTCACTTGGCTATGGGAATGCAGATATTGAGTTTGGGAGGCTTCAGGCCAGAGATATGCTGCAGCATCTGTGGACTGGTCCAATATCTAATGCATCTGTTGATGTTGTACAAGGTAGCCGGTCTGTTGAGGTCAGAGCAGCTGGTGTAACTAAGGTGAGTCTTTGGCTATGCTTATTGCTTACCGCCGTCTCTAGGTCTTTCCGGTTGGTAATTGGATATTTGGATACACTACTAATTCATTGGAACAATCTTTTATAGGGTATCACAATTGTTCGTATACTGGGCGAGATAGTTCATAGCAAATCCATTTCCTCACCAATTGATTATGTCCTTTGTATCGGCCACTTTCTTGGGAAGGTATGTATTCACATTCTTGAATCATATATAAAAAAAAAAAAAACAATACTGTTCAACACAAACGTTCATTTGATTTCAAGAATGACTTATATTGAACGTTCATTTGATTTCAAGAATGACTTATGTTTTTTTCAGGACGAAGATATTTACACCTTTTTTGAGCCAGAGCTTCCCTACAATGGCATGGGTATGCCACGACCCAAACTAAACGACGCTATAAAGCCTTCTGGAGACAGAAAGCCCGGTAAAGGTGGGCCCAACAAATCATCTCAAAAACGACCTCCACAAAGTCCAGATAACAAGCGAACAGCTAACAATAACAGAAATTATACATCTGAAAATGGCGGAAAACGATCATCCACATCACCAGACAAAGTATCTTGGAACGTTCTTGATTTAAAGGCAGATAACTATTTCTCGTGTGCTGTTGGACGGACACGTACCAATGCTCGGTACCTTCTACCTACATCGGATGACGTGGTATCGTTTTTGAAGGATCTTACCCAAGCTACTTGAATATTAGGATATGATATGTAGGAGTTTAGTTTTGGTATCTAGGAAACTAGTTTTGAAACTCTTTAATTGTTAGGATTAGTTCTATATAAACCAACTTATTTGAAGTGTGACCTTGTATCATTAGCGTATTAAAGTTTTATTTCATCTGTGTCGTTCTAGTCATTGCACTATATTTGTGTGCATCGTGGCAAAATAAAGGGTGGTCCGTTTTGCTCATTTTCTATACATAAAAAACATAAAAAAGAATTTGCTCACACAAATTGACACTACCATACATCTTTGCCACTATGCGCCGATAATCGTCTATACTTATAATACAAGATGAATTGTTCTGTAAGACATATAATCTTCTAATATAACTCAAATACCCACACTCAAGTATCTTATGAGATATAAACATCCATGCCATGCTTATTCATAACACAATATATCCTAAAGACCGGTGCTCTAACCTGTCTATATGTGTTTTGCCCGTTTAAACCTTCCTCTTTGAGACTCATCCCAAAACCATTTTATATAGCATCTATGATGGTTTAAATGATCAATTTGGTCGTAGTAATTTATGTACAATCCTATATACATGCGTTAGTAAGCGAGCCATGCTAAAACCACATTTAAAAAAAAAAAAAAAAAAATCCACTAGCTGACGTGTTAGCGAGTGTTTGGTGTATTTTGTGGCAATTTCTTTCTCCTCTTTATGATCACACCAATTACCGGCCGACAAATCAGCAAGTAGATTTTTTATTTTATTTTTTTTTATTTTTTTTAAAATTCTTTATGTGAGTCTAGCAGATATACTTTACACATACTTTTGTTAGAGGTATGAGTGTGCAACTCTATGTTTTATCTCCTCATGCACCATTAAGATGTGAATGAGTATTGCTGTTGTGATTGATACATGTTTTCACATTTGACATTAACAAGGTTTTCATATGCCCGCACATTACAACATGATACAAGCATATTATATGTCAGGTCACTGGAGAAAGCTGGTTGAATGAGTGCGGTGAACATTACTAATCAAAAGCCAAATAAGGTAAATGCAACAAAAAATTGGAGTGTTATGAGTTGAAAATGTAAATTACACAAATTGAATATTGAAAGATTCTCATATCTCGTTCTGACAAGATTGGGTATTGTTGTGGTTGTATAGTTGAGAAATAAAATGATACAATAATAAAGGAGTGATATCAAAACTTTGTAAAGAATGTTATAATGTATCAAATAAAAAGACTAAATTATTCTTATTTTGTTACTGTATTCATTTTGGATTGTTTGCAAATTGATATTAAGGAGAGGTGTGAAGAATCCTATATACATGTATGATGTATGTGGTATTGTGGTGTATACAATCATTTATTTATTGCCAGCTATATGTGTTATTGTCATGCATGTGAAAGTTAAATGTTGGTGGTGAGGGTGGTGTTGGATCATTAATGGTATAAAGATGTGATCTGTTTCTGGGTTCGTGTCACTTGTAGATTTGATAACCAAAGTTCACCCCACGTTAGAAAAACATAGGAGTGCATCTTTATTTAGTACGTACCATAAAAGCAAAAACACTATTGAATTCACTAAAGTTTGCCACCAATAATTGAATGTTTGCAAGGTGTTGCAGGAGTGGCAATCTGTAACATTTTACTTTGGAATGGTATTTCAGGGCGGTTTAGTAAGAAGGTTTTCCAGAAAAATTTTCCAAGAATACCTAAGAAAATAGAAAAGGCGTTCAAATTGAGTTTTTTCCAAAAGTTTTCTAGGAAAAATGGAAAAGCTGTTTTCCAAGTTTATAACTAAGTTTTGGAAAACTCCCTTTATGAGTTCTCCATAGGTTTTCCATTTTAGAAAACTCCATCTAAACACGTTTTCAAGTGTTCTCTAGAGAAAGAATAGCTCCCCCATTCTCCAGAAAACTGAAAAATGAAAACTAGGAAAATTTTTCTATTACTAAACGCGCCCTCAGGTTTTTTTTTTTTTTTTTTTTTTTTTTTTTAATTTAAAATCATTGTTATTGTATTTAAATCAAGACTATAAATAGCGTGAAGCGTGACGTGACAACATGGTCAAGTCTCACGCTTTAAAAACTATGGCCAAAGCCATAACATTTTTAAAGTGTGAGTTAAAGTGGCACAAAATATGAAAATATATATAGATTTCTATATTATATCATATTTCATATATATCGAGTTTATAAAAAGTGTTATACATAAGGAATTAAGCCAAGAAAATATTCTCACAAGTAATCTTTTTCATTTGCTTAAAATAATGAATTAAAAAAGATGTCACGTCTCGTGTCTTATCGCGTTTTTTCACGTTTCATCTCACGTCACGCTTAGAGTTGACGCCTTGATTTATTTCGTAACGTGAAGTCTACGTTTCGCGCTTTAGTGCCGGCATAATGTGTCTTTTAAAACCCTGATTTAAATTGATAAATGAATGTGCATGATTCTTTTTGAAAGTTCTTTGATAGGACAAAACAAAATGAACATTGTAGATTTGTGATTAGGATTATATATAGATCTTGTCTACTTTTTTTTTGGGTGCCCTGTGCCGAAGTTAGTGCATCACTTGCCTTTTGTAGTTTTTATGACAAAATCGTGAATTTTAATTTTTTAAATGGATGGTCAAATTTAAACTCACGCCATTTAACACACTTTGTTTCATTTGGGAATGGAATGCACGTTCACTTGTGATTATAAGAATGAATATACTTTGATCCCATTGAATATTATGCCTGTTCATTAGTAACTAGGGAAATGATTTGCACACTCTATTTTTTTATTTGACACTCAATTATGTGCATTAAACCTATTTTTTTTATTGGACACTCAATTATGTGCATTAAACTGTTGTACTGTGAATGTACACTGCTTTAACCGGTTGTAGATATGAGTGTCCCAATAATCAATAAATGAAGTGTGCAAATCATCTCCTGTATCATATGTATAGTTAAACGTTGTTGTATTTAACTAAATGCAGTTAGTAATTATGTGTGACAGATGGTTGATTAGAGCTAGAATTATATTTTCCTCGGAGATATTGAAAAAATTCAATTGAAGAGGTAAAACTTCGTTTGTCTTTTCATTACACTACGTTTTTGAGTTTTAGACCAAAAGAAAAAAAAAATAGAAAGAAGAAAAGAAAAGATTAAAAAATTAGCAAAAATATTTGTGTTCTTGATTTGAAGAGAGAGAGAAGAAGAAGAAGAAAAAAAAAAAAAAAAAAAAGTGATAAGCTTTTGTGTTCTTGAATTCTGAGAAAAGAAAAAAAATTGATCCATATACAATTATAATCTATTTGAAAGATTTAAAATTAAAAAAGTAAAGACAATTTTGTCTTTTGATATATATAACTTTACTTTCTTTTCCTTTCCTCTCATTTTTTAAAGGAAAGTTTTAATCCATATTTTTCTTTCAATTCTCTCATCATCATTTCTTTTCCTTTCATTAATAATAATAATAATAATAATAATAATAATAATAATAATAATAACAATAAAAATAAATAAATAAAAAATTGGAGAACACAACTTTGTTTAAGTTCCATCTTTTCTCTCCAAAACTGAACTCAAGAAAAAGCGCTCTTTGAACTTGTGTAAAACTCAAGAAAAAGCGCTCAAGAAAAACCGACGTAGCTTAACGGCGGGGAGCATACCGGTTACAACTATATTGTTCACGGCGCGTGCTTACATCAGTACCTTCTTATCTTATCTTATTTTAGATTACTGTATTATTATAAGGACTTATGCTTAAAGTCTTACAAGCTGAAATTTAAATACCAATATTACTAATTTACTAGTTGTATAATCCTTTTTTCAACTCTATATATTGTTAAAACTTAAAAGAAACAATCTACTGCTGTCCAATAAACAACCTTGGTAAGACAACTGCAGGTGTTTTATTCATTAAATTTAACATAAAAGATATTACAGCAACATACAAATGTTTCAGGACTTTTTCGAAGCAACTGCAGGTGTCCATTTTATAAATGGTCCTAACAAATTTTGAAATAAATATGAGCGGACCAGCAACGGACTATCGAGGAACAAGGACCAGCAACAGACTATCGAGGACCAAGCCCTTTGAACCCTAGTCTGGTACCTGGCCCCATTTAGACTTATATGCTACAATAAAATGCCAAAGATCAAGAACCACAAGGCGTTTTGAAGAGTAAACGCCTAGAAAATGGACCACATGAGGAAGCTGCTAGTTCCATTCAGGCGTATGCAGTGACCAAGTCAATGAGGGGCTAACAGGTGTGCCTCAAGTAAATACAGTAAGTAATTTATAAACTTGCATAAAAATGAATCTTATAACAAGACAGAAAGATAGAGATTTCAGACGCAGTGTCTGTCACCAAGTAATAACAATATAACAAATCTTATAGAGAATCCGATATTACAACCCCGCGTGCGGGTTTTTTAACATAACTAAAGGGAAAATATTCGTAACAACTGTTAAACAAATGTTGGTTGCAAAGGAATATGATGAATATAAAATACCTAGACAAATGGCCCCCTATAATCTCAGTGTGATCATGCTAGGAAACAAAGACTAGAACAAACATGGTATGATAACTGCCGTCGACCGACTCACTGTCTTTGACTTTGACTTAAACATTATAGATGTGTAATCCAAACCATACAGTAACTAGTAAGTAACGAGAACACAAGTGAATCTGGAGTTTACAAATGCTAAAAAAGAATCATTATTACTGTTTTTTGTTGGGTTCGAATACGTACTTGATCAATGACTCCTTGATTGAAAGCAACTCAGGGAACTCTTTCTTCAACTTTGATGCATCTAATTCGTTATTGCTTCGTGGCGCCACGATCACTAACGCTTGTTCTTCCAGTGTGAAGTTCTGCCATTTGAATTCCGGGTTTATGTACTTTTTGTACATTTCAAGAATCTCGTTGTGGCTTACAACCCCAGGATTTGTGAAGTTCCAGATTCCCTTTAGGTTTCTCTTTGCCATTTCGATTGAAATTGGTAGAAGTTCATCCAAGATTGTCATGCTGTTGGGTATGTTCACAACTTTATTGTAACGAGCAATCTTAGTGATGAAGTTTCGTGGGTTGTTGAGGTCTGATGATATTGGCATTCGGACTCGAAGTGTGCAGACATTGTCATACTCTTTCAAGAGCTCCTCGACCTGAACAAATGATCAATATTACATTAATATCATACAGTTTAGGCATTATTACTATACGAAACATTATAAAAACTAAGAGTAAACTTCATAATGGTCCCTGTGATTCACTAATTTGCTCAAAAATCTGTAATTGTTCCTTAGCCAAATACTAATCTCTACAGAAAACTGTTTGCTTTCTTATTTGGTCTCTCCCTTTCCGTTTAGGGACTAGAAGAGACATTAACTACATATTTGAGGGACCAAAAGTGATATAAGTTGCATACCGTGTGACCAAATATGAAAGCAAACAGGGACCATTTATGTAATTTACGATAAAAATACTTAGAAAAAAGGATGAAGGAATAGTAATTACCATAGCTTTGGTCTTTGAATAAAAGGACCCGGTGAAGTTGGGCGTGTCTTCTTCCTTAAAACCGATACCAGAACCCTCAGGGTGTTTAGCATCATACTCAAAAATGCATCCAGTAGCGAAATTGATCATTAAGAGACCTTGTTCTCTGCAGACATCAGCTAGGTTCAATGTGCCACACACATTGACACGAATAGTTTCCGTCTTGTGAGATTCACACCAATCGACATTAGGTCTGCCAGTGACACCAGCAGCATTGAAAACATGAGTAGGTTTAATAGTCTGAATATCAGACAAAAGCTGAGAGCGGTCTTCCAAACGACCTTTTCCATACTCGTATTGAATCCCTTGTTTCTCACACAGTTTCCCAAGTAAACCACCGATCCACCCTGTCTTACCATAGATGAGGAACTTCAATGCTGGTTTTTTTGCAGCGTTGCTACTGGTCTTTGAGGGAACTTGCACTCCGATCTGTGCAGTGTTGATTGCTGGACCAGCTGCATCAAATTCAGAGTGATCGGGTCCATCAGCAAGTCGATCAACTCCACCAGGCATCATCAACATCCTTGGATGAGGAAGCAGCGCTCCAGAGACATCGCCCCACCAATTAGGATTGCTTGTGTACCACCCGATGGTCTTCTTCAGACCCTCTTCCCATCTGGTTCTCTCAGACCAACCCAAGCTCTTCAACTTTTCGTCATCCAAAAAGTACCTCTGATCATTAAAGGGTCGGTTTTCAACAAACTTGATGCTTGCATCAGCATCCATATTGAAAAGCTTGCACATATCTTTGGCAACATCAATAACTCTCCTCTCTCTTTTCGTGCCGATGTTGTAAACATGACCAACTTCACCCTTGTGAAGAATCACTTCAAACGCCTCAGCAACGTCCTCACAGTAGAGGTAACTCCTTACATTAGAACCATCACCGTGAATCGGAAGTGGCTTTCCTTGCATAGCCAAGAGAATAAACTTCGGGATTAGTTTTTCTGGGAACTGGTTTGGGCCATAAACATTGTTTCCTCGTGTAGTGATCACAGGCAGCCCGTATGATCTACCATACGCCATAACAAGCATTTCCGCACCAGCTTTTGTGGCTGAATACGGGTTTGTAGGAAGAAGTTGTGAAGCTTCATGGTTACCAACAATAGCATCCTCCTCGGTTTCCCCATAAACCTCATCCGTACTCACATGAATAAACCTTCTAATCTGACCAGTGACCTTACAAGCCTCGAGAAGCACATGAGTACCATAGATGTTATTCTTGGTGAACTCAAAACTGTTGCCAAATGAGTTATCGACATGAGTCTGTGCAGCAAAGTGCATAATCGTATCAATAGACTCAGTGATCAGAAGGTAGTTGACTAGATCAGCACTCCCGATATCACCCTTGACAAACTTAAAGTTAGGAGATGATCTTGACGGGTTAAGGTTCTTAAGATTTGAACAATAATCAAGCTTGTCAAGCACAACAATCTTGTAATCAGGGTAGCTTCTGATGAGGCGATTGGCGACATGTGAGGCAATGAAGCCAGCAGCCCCAGTGATTAAGATGTTCTTTGGCGTGTAAGTAGCCATCCCGGATCTATACAAACATAAAAAAATCAAACGTCGAACTCAAAATCCACAACAAATCATACTGCAAAATCATCAAAAACACATAATTGCCAACAATTTAACAAATATAAACAATGCCATACACAAATTTAAACTAAATAACACTGATCCACAAGCTATTGCATTTAAGCTACAAAAATAAGTAAAATCGGAACAATGATTAATTGACATTTAAGCTCAATGATGACAGATCGAAACCAACACATAATTGGCAAACAACATGTCATTTTCAGCAGATCTAAACACGAATTTAAGCTTAATAACGACACTGAACCCGCTGATCCACATGCTATTGCAATTGCCAAACAGCATGTCATTTTCAAAAAAACGAAACGATAAGCTACCAACATTGATCACAGATCCACAACCTACTACCGCATTTAGCCTAGATAATTTGCATACAGCATGTCACTATCACAAGGTAAAAAAACTAAATCCTAGGGCTTAAAATCCGCACACATTTAGCCTTAATTAATTAACTGATCCACATAATTCACAAACAACAACACATCAAAAAACCGCTATAAAAGAATCATCATCTATTCTATACCTAGGGAGTGTTTGTTTCAGCTTATTATTATTATTATGTCATAATAAACTTATATAAGCCAAAATAAGCCATAAGCCGAAACAAACCCCCCCCCCCCCAACTGTGACCAGATTAAAGATCAGACATTATGATACATAATAAAAATAAAGCAGATCTACATCAAAATAAATTCAGTGAAATCCAGATCTAAGTATAATAATAATAAGTAAGGGTGAATGACGTCATTAAAAATGAAGGAAATGATGATATAACTACTTACGTAGAATTGAATCAAGGGAAAGGAGATGAGACCAGAAAGGTGGTGGTGGTTGTGGTGGTGATCGGATCACGAGAAATGTGTTTATGTGTTTGTGTTATGTGTTGCGAGGGGAGTAGCAAATGACGCTTAGATCGAAATACGCAAATATGTATTTATACTTGTTATTTGTGCTTTAATTGCTACCCTTGCCTCTCCTCTCTCTCTACATGATTGATTGATTACTTACTTGTATGGTATGTAATAATTAGGTGCTAATCTTTTTTTACATTTACTTTTCATCTTGTATTTATCTTCAAGACACCTCATTTATCATGCACCATATGCTAACATCGTGTTCTCGAGTATTACTTAAGTAGAAAAAGAATAAGAAAAAAAAAAATTGAAAAAAGGTAACTTGAATTATTTTGGAGTAAAAAGTTTTCTCACAAAATCGAGCTTAATTTTTTTTTTTTTACTTTTTTCTATTTAAAAAACTTGAGAAATAACCATTAGTCTTTTAACTGCTTCATCTAAAAATATTGTATTATTTTTGTTTGTCTTAAAATAAGTGTCTGATTTTATATATAAAATAATCAAATTATTATTTTATTTTATTTTTTTTTATTTTTTTTTTTTTTGGTAACCATGATTTCCGACCTTATGGCCGACTAATCCAAAAAAGTGGGCCCAACAAATCATCTCAAAAACGACCTCCACAAAGTCCAGATAACAAGCGAACAGCTAACAATAACAGAAATTATACATCTGAAAATGGCGGAAAACGATCATCCACATCACCAGACAAAGTATCTTGGAACGTTCTTGATTTAAAGGCAGATAACTATTTCTCGTGTGCTGTTGGACGGACACGTACCAATGCTCGCTACCTTCTGCCTACATCGGATGACGTGGTATCGTTTTTGAAGGATCTTACCCAAGCTACTTGAATATTAGGATATGATATGTAGGAGTTTAGTTTTGGTATCTAGGAAACTAGTTTTGAAACTCTTTAATTGTTAGGATTAGTTCTATATAAACCAACTTATTTGAAGTGTGACCTTGTATCATTAGCTTATTAAAGTTATTTCATCTCTCGTTCTAGTCATTGTACTATATTTGTGTCCATCGTGGCAAAAAAAAGGTGGTCCGTTTGGCTCATTTTCTATACATAAAATACATAAAAAAGAATTTGCTCAAATAAATTGACACTACTATGCATCGTTGTTGCTATGCGCCGATAATCGTCTATATTTATAATAGATGAATTATTCTATAAGACATATAATCTTCTAATATAACTCAAATACCCCTAATTAAATATCTTATGAGATATAAACATCCATGCTATGCTTATTCATAACACAATCTATCCTATAGACCGGTGCTCCAACCTGTCTATATGTGTTCTGCTCGTTTGGACCTTCCCCTTTTAGACTCATCGCGAAACCAGTTTATATAGCATCTATGATCGGTTTAAATGATCAATTTGGTCGTAGTGATTGCGCTAATAAGCGAGCCATGCTAGACCCATAAAAAAAATAATAATAAAAAAAAATAAAAAAAATCACTCACTGACGTGTCAGCAAGTGATTGGTTTATTTTGTGACAGTTTCTCTCTCCTCTCTATAATTACACCAATCAAAAGCTTACACATCAGCGAGTGATTTTTNCCTAAGCGATAAGTGTGCAACTCTATGTTTTATCTCCTCATGCACCATAAAGATGTAAATGAGTATTGTTGTTGTGATTGATACATGTTTTCACATTTGACATTAGCAAGGTTTTCATATGCCCGCACATTGCAACTGGATACAAGCGTATTATATGTCAGGTCACTGGAGAAAGCTGGTTGAATGAGTGGGGCCGAACATTACAAGTCAAAAGTCAAATAAGGTAAATGCAACAAAAAATTGGAGTGTTACGAGTTGAAAATGTAAATTACACAAATTGTATAGTTGAAAGATCCTCATATATCACTCCGGCAAGATTGAGTATTGTTGTTGTATTTAAATCAAGATTATTTGCAAATTGATATTAAGGGAAGGTGTGAAGAATCCTATATACATGTATGTATGTGGTATTGTGGTGTATACAATGATTTATTTATTGCCAGCTATATATGTGTTATTGTCAAGCAAGAAGATGCATGTGAAAGTTAAATGTTGGTGGTGTGGGTGGTGTTGGATCATTAATGGTATAAAGATGTGATCTGTTTTTAGGTTCGTGTCACTTGTAGATTTGATAACCAAAGTTCACCCCGCGTTAGAAAAACATAGGAGTACTGCATCTTTATTTAGTACGTACCATAAAAGCAAAAACACTATTGAATTCACTAAAGTTTGCTACCAATAATTGAATGTTTGCAAGGTGTTGCAGGAGTGACAATCTATAACATTTTACTTTTTTTTAATCAAGGGTTTCGACTTTTAAACGACTAATTTATGAGGTTTGAACCAACTTACAACGAAGTTTACATTGTATATTTGAACTCTCAACCAGTTAGCCCAAAAATATGTTATCTACAACTTGAATTTTGGATTTGGTATTTCAGTTTAGATCTTATATGTTTTTTTTTTTTTTGAAATTTTAAAATCATTGTTGTTGTATTTAAATCAAGTTTATAAATAGCGTGAGGCGTGACGTGACGGCATGGTTAAGTCTCACACTTTAGGAGCTATGGCGAAACTATAGCATTTTTTAAGGCTTGATTATTTCATTATATCGAGTTTACAAAAAGTGTTATAAGTTGAATTTTAAAAAGATGTCACACCTTGTGCTTTATCACGCTTTTCCACGCTTCATCTCACGCCACGTCTAGAGCCGACATCTTGATCTATTTCGTAACGTGAAGCCCACGGCTAACGCATTAGCGCCGCCATAACGCGTATTTTAAAACTCTGATCTAAATTGATAAAAGGATGCGCATGATTCTTTTTGAAAGTTCTTTGATAGGGAAAAAAACAATGAACATGGTAGATTTGTGATTAGGAATTTAGGATCATATATAGATCTTGTCTACTTTTTCTGGGTGTCCTGTGCCGAAGTTAGTGCGTCACTTGCCTTTTGTAGTTTTTATGACAAAATCGTGAATTTTGATCCATTAATTACTTTATTGTTGTATCATTTTTAAATGGATGGTCAAATTTAAATTCACGCCATTTAACACTTTGTTTCATTTGGGAATGGAATGCACGTTCACTTGTGATTATAAGAATATACTTTGATCCTATTGAATATTATGCCTATTCATTAGTAACTATATGTATAGTTAAACGTTGTATTTAACTAAATGCAATTAGTAATTATGTGTCACAGAATGTTGGGTGATTAGCGCTAGAATTAAAAACTTGTACTATGTGCATGAATAAAAATCATGGTATTATGTGCATTAAAAACTTGTAAAAATGATATATATGCAATTATTCACTTTGTGAGGGATATATATATGCAATTATGCCAACTTAAGTTTATCTTTTCATTAAAGTGCTCTTTGCTTGTAACTTGTGTAAAACTTTAAGGGTGCGTTTGGTATGGGTATATGGGAATGGGGTTATGGGTTTCATAGTGATTAGAGGTGTTTTTTTAGTGGGCTCATGAATGAAATGAGTATATCATAGCCATAGATTCATTACTCACCAATTTGGTGTGTATGAAATCCATTCCGCGGGCCCCTCTTTTCCATCACAAAATTCAAATATCTACACTTTTTCATACCATATTTTGTCATCCAAACATAAACAATCGTAATCATACACTTTTTCATATCCATTGTCATTCTACCCCATACCAAATTCGATACCCATTGTGATTCCTAGCAACAAACCAAACGGCCCCTTAGGCTATAATTACACACATTTTTATTCTTATAATGTTTATGAAATGTCCATGCGATGTAGCTTAGACCGGGTGTTATGGTCACCGAACTCACCACCTCCACGTAAGCACCACATGACCACATCATCATTCAACACACTACCAAACCCACCACTAAACAGCTGTTATAGTACCACCAAACCAAAAATATACCCACTTTAACACCCACAAACACACACACACACAAAAAACATGGGAAACTGTTTGGTGGTGCAGACCACCAAACGAGTGCAAAAAAGGTAGGGATGGCGTGCGGTAGGGAGGCACCACTATGGTGTTGGCGAGTGAAGGTGGTCCTTCACCCACAATAGTGACCAGCCTTAACGGTGAGGAACATACATGCTACAACTATATTGTTCACGGTGCGTGCTTAAATCAGTAACCTTATGATCTTATCTTATTTTAGATTAGTGTATTATATAAGGACTTATGCTTAAAGTCTTGCAAGTTGAAATTTAAATACCAATATTACTAATTTTCTACGGAGTATAATACTTTTTCAACTATATATATTGTTATACTAGATGGAAACAATCTACTGTTGTCCAATAAACAATCTTGGTAAGACAACTGCAGATGTTTCATTCATTAAATTTATAACATAAAAGATATTACAGCAACATACAAATGTTTCAGGACTTTTTCAAACAACTGCAGGTGTCCATTTTATAATTGGTCCTAACAAATTTTGAAATAAATATGGGAGGACCGGCAACAGACTATCGAGGACCAAGCCCTTTGAACCCTAGTCTGGTACCTGGTCCCATTTAGACTTATATGCTAAAATAAAATGCCAAAGATCAAGAACCACAAGGTGTTTTGAAGAGTAAACGCCTAGAAAATGGACCACATGAGGAAGCTGCTAGTTCCATTCAGGCGTGTGCCTCAAGTAAATACAGTAAGTAATTTATAAACTTGCATAAAAATGAATCTATAATAAGACAGAAACATAGATTTCAGACGCAGTGTCTGTCACCAAGTAATAACAATATAACAAATCTTATAGAGAATCCGATATTACAACCCTGCGTGCAGTTTTTTTTTTAACAAAACTAAAGGGAAAATATTCGTAACAACTGTTAAACAAACGTTGGTTGTAAAGGAATATGATGAATATAAAATACCTAGACAAATGGCCCCCTATAATCTCAGTGTGATCATACTAGGAAACAAAGACTAGAACAAATGTGGTTCGATAACTGCCGTCGACTGACTCGCTGTCTTTGACTTAAACATTACAGATGTATAATCCAAACCATACAGTAACTAGTAAGTAACGAGAAAACAAGTGAATCTGGAGTTTACAAATGCTAAAAAAGAATCATTATTACTGTTTTTTGTTGGGTTCGAATACGTACTTGATCAATGACTCCTTGATTGAAAGCAACTCAGGGAACTCTTTCTTCAACTTTGATGCATCTAATTCGTTATTGCTTCGTGGCGCCACGATCACTAACGCTTGTTCTTCCAGTGTGAAGTTCTGCCATTTGAATTCCGGGTTTATGTACTTTTTGTACATTTCAAGAATCTCGTTGTGGCTTACAACCCCAGGATTTGTGAAGTTCCAGATTCCCTTTAGGTTTCTCTTTGCCATTTCGATTGAAATTGGTAGAAGTTCATCCAAGATTGTCATGCTGTTGGGTATGTTCACAACTTTATTGTAACGAGCAATCTTAGTGATGAAGTTTCGTGGGTTGTTGAGGTCTGATGATATTGGCATTCGGACTCGAAGTGTGCAGACATTGTCATACTCTTTCAAGAGCTCCTCGACCTGAACAAATGATCAATATTACATTAATATCATACAGTTTAGGCATTATTACTATACGAAACATTATAAAAACTAAGAGTAAACTTCATAATGGTCCCTGTGATTCACTAATTTGCTCAAAAATCTGTAATTGTTCCTTAGCCAAATACTAATCTCTACAGAAAACTGTTTGCTTTCTTATTTGGTCTCTCCCTTTCCGTTTAGGGACTAGAAGAGACATTAACTACATATTTGAGGGACCAAAAGTGATATAAGTTGCATACCGTGTGACCAAATATGAAAGCAAACAGGGACCATTTATGTAATTTACGATAAAAATACTTAGAAAAAAGGATGAAGGAATAGTAATTACCATAGCTTTGGTCTTTGAATAAAAGGACCCGGTGAAGTTGGGCGTGTCTTCTTCCTTAAAACCGATACCAGAACCCTCAGGGTGTTTAGCATCATACTCAAAAATGCATCCAGTAGCGAAATTGATCATTAAGAGACCTTGTTCTCTGCAGACATCAGCTAGGTTCAATGTGCCACACACATTGACACGAATAGTTTCCGTCTTGTGAGATTCACACCAATCGACATTAGGTCTGCCAGTGACACCAGCAGCATTGAAAACATGAGTAGGTTTAATAGTCTGAATATCAGACAAAAGCTGAGAGCGGTCTTCCAAACGACCTTTTCCATACTCGTATTGAATCCCTTGTTTCTCACACAGTTTCCCAAGTAAACCACCGATCCACCCTGTCTTACCATAGATGAGGAACTTCAATGCTGGTTTTTTTGCAGCGTTGCTACTGGTCTTTGAGGGAACTTGGACTCCGATCTGTGCAGTGTTGATTGCTGGACCAGCTGCATCAAATTCAGAGTGATCGGGTCCATCAGCAAGTCGATCAACTCCACCAGGCATCATCAACATCCTTGGATGAGGAAGCAGCGCTCCAGAGACATCGCCCCACCAATTAGGATTGCTTGTGTACCACTCGATGGTCTTCTTCAGACCCTCTTCCCATCTGGTTCTCTCAGACCAACCCAAGCTCTTCAACTTTTCGTCATCCAAAAAGTACCTCTGATCATTAAAGGGTCGGTTTTCAACAAACTTGATGCTTGCATCAGCATCCATATTGAAAAGCTTGCACATATCTTTGGCCACATCAATAACTCTCCTCTCCCTTTTCGTCCCGATGTTGTAAACATGACCGACTTCACCCTTGTGAAGAATCACTTCAAACGCCTCAGCAACGTCCTCACAGTAGAGGTAACTCCTTACATTAGAACCATCACCGTGAATCGGAAGTGGCTTTCCTTGCATAGCCAAAAGAATAAACTTCGGGATTAGTTTTTCTGGGAACTGGTTTGGGCCATAAACATTGTTTCCTCGTGTAGTGATCACAGGCAGCCCGTATGATCTACCATACGCCATAACAAGCATTTCTGCACCAGCTTTTGTGGCTGAATACGGGTTTGTAGGAAGAAGTTGCGAAGCCTCATGGTTACCAACAATAGCATCCTCCTCGGTTTCCCCATAAACCTCATCCGTACTCACATGAATAAACCTTCTAATCTGACCAGTGACCTTACAAGCCTCGAGAAGCACATGAGTACCATAGATGTTATTCTTGGTGAACTCAAAACTGTTGCCAAATGAGTTATCGACATGAGTCTGTGCAGCAAAGTGCATAATCGTATCAATAGACTCAGTGATCAGAAGGTAGTTGACCAGATCAGCACTCCCGATATCACCCTTAACAAACTTAAAGTTAGGCGATGATCTAGAGGGGTTAAGGTTCTTAAGATTGGAACAATAATCAAGCTTGTCAAGGACAACAATCTTGTAATCAGGGTAGCTTCTGATGAGGCGATTAGCGACATGTGAGGCAATGAAGCCAGCAGCCCCAGTGATTAAGATGTTCTTTGGCGTGTATGTAGCCATCCCGGATCTATACAAACGTAAACAAATCAAACATCTAACTCAAAATCCACATACTAAAAACAAAAAAATCTTACTGCAAAATCATCAAAACAACATAATTGCCAACAATGTAACAAATATAAACAATGCTATACACAAATTTAAGCTCAATAACACTGATCCACAAGCTATTGCATTTAAGCTAGAAAAATAAGTAAAATCGGAACAATGATTAATTGACATTTAAGCTCAATGATGACAGATCGAAACCAACACATAATTGGCAAACAACATGTCATTTTCAGCAGATCTAAACACGAATTTAAGCTTAATAGCGACATTGAATGCTGATCCACATGCTATTGTAATTAAACACACATAATTGCCAAACAGCATGTCATTTTCAACAAAACGAAACGAAACGATAAGCTACCAACATTGATCACAGATCCACAAGCTGCTACCGCATTTAGCCTAGATAATTTGCATACAACGTCACTATCACAAGGTAAAAAAAACTAAATCCTAGGGCTTAAAATCCGCACACATTTAGCCTTAATTAATTAACTGATCCACATAATTCACAAACAACAACACATCGAAAAGCCGCTAAAAACGGAATCATCATCTATACCTAGGGAGTGTTTGTTTCGGCTTATTATTATTATTATGTCATAATAAACTTATATATAAGCCAAAATAAGCCACAAAAAAATAAGCCATAAGCCGAAACAAACAGCCCCCAGATTGAAGATCAGACATTATGACACATAATAAAAATAAAGCAGATCTACATCAAAATAAATTCAGTAAAATCCAGATCTAAGCATAATTAATAATAAGTAAGGGTGAATGACGTCATTAAAAAATGAAGGATGATATAACTACTTACGTAGAATTGAATCAAGGGAAAGGAGATGAGACCAGAAAGGTGGTTGTGGTGGTGGTGATCGGATCACGATAAATGTGTTTGTGTTTGTGTTATGTTATGTTGCGGGAGTAGCAAATGACGCTTAGATCGAAATACGCAAATATGTATTTATACTTGTTATTTGTGCTTTAATTGCTACCCTTGCCTCTCTCTCTCTACATGATTGATTGATTACTTACTTTTATGGTATGTAATAATTAGGTACTAATCTTTTTTTTTTACATATATATATATTTTTTTTATCTTGTATTTATCTTCAAGACACCTCATTCTCTTTATCATGTACCATATCGCGTTCTCGAGTATTACTTAAGTAGAAAAGAAATACAGAAAAAGACTAAAAAAATGTAACTAGAATTATTTTGAAGTAAAAAGTTTGCTCACAAAATTGAGCTTAATTTTTTTTTTTTTTTTTCTTTTTTCTATTTAAAAAACTTGAGAAATAACCATTAGTCTTTTAACTGCTTCATCTAAAAATATTGTATTATTTTTGTTTGTCTTAAAATAAGTGTCTGATTTTATATATAAACTAATCAAATTATTTATTTTTTATTTTTTATTTTTTTTATTTTTTTTTGGTAACCATGATTTCCGACCTTATTGCCGACTAATCCGCGGGGTTTGAACCCACCGCCACACAGACTCAAACCAGGTAAAGCCCTCCCTTTTCAGGAGGTTGGCGTGGCCACTTAAGGTTGTTTGCAAATCAAATTAATTCTACAATGAAAGAAAGAGATTTGATTGGTTAGCATTAAAAGCTTTATAGTTAGTTTTTTTTTTTTTTTTTTTTTTTTTTTTTTTTTTTTTTTTAATAAAAGAAAGAGATTTGACTGGCTAACAGTGAAATTTTTATACTTTTTAAAAAACTTGTATATCACTACTAGAAAGTGCATAGCAGCAACGGTGTATAGTTTTTGACAAAAGACAAAATTTGGCAGCGTCAATTTGTGTGTGCGTATTTTAGTTTATTGCAATATTTTGTTTCTTTGTGATTTTGGTTGTAAAACGATATTTCTATGAAGGTGGTGTAAAAGAAAGGGAAAATGAATGAAGTAAATGAAAGTGTAGAAAGCTTGTGGGTTAAAATTGTAATTAACTATTGATAGTATATGCTATAAAATAGCAACGAACTTTCTCTAATATCCTATTTTGGTATGTAAACATTAAAAATATGAATAAATTTAATGAACTTTCATAAGCAATTTTAATATGCACATTTTAATGTGTTGTCATACCAGAAAATCTGACATGGGTCACCATTCATAAAGTGACAACGCATCAAAATGTGCATATTGAAATATTTTATGAAAAAGTTTGTTACACTTACTATTTTTTAAATTTAACGTACCAAAACGAAACATTAAAAAGTCCATAACTAATTTATGACATAAAACCTTAACTATTTAAAAGTAATGGATTTCATTGTCTGAATAAAGACATAATAGTAATTTAACATTTTTTATTTTGAGAATTTTAAATAAAAATATTTTCTCTTTATATGTGATATAAATCAGAAAAGACACTTATTTAAGACGAAAAAAATAATTTTGTAGACTTAAAGGCTTACATAATTTTTTGGTAAAGTTGATAGACTCAACTTAACATCTTTTTTGCATTCATGATAAAAAGTTGTTGGCTTATTTAAGCCATAAGATTAAACCTGTTAAATTAATAAGTTATTAAAAGCGAGTTTACAGATTTAACAAAGGGTTAACAAGCTCATAAGTTTGGAAAATAAGATAAACCAAACATCCTTTTAGAGTAAGTTAACAAGGTCACTGTTGGCGTATGTTGCCAAATGGCTCATACCAAACAGCAGACAAGAAATACACCCGAAAGGCAAGGCCGAAAGGAACAGGAATAAACGCTCTTTTTATTTAGATACCACCTTTTACCCAATGGTCATTGCAAGGACCGGACTGCGCCACCCATCCCAAATTGCGCACCTATCCCGGATTTCACGGGATTGTATCACACGCATGGTCTAATTAACACCTAGTGCCTAGACTAGATGTAGCTCAGTGGTTTTCTTTCCCAAAGCACCACAGGTACCGAGGTCGGGGTAGTATAAATATCCCACCTCATTTATGTCGCAACTAACGTTACACATAGCATTTACTCTATCATTTATTATCCTCCCTTTCGGCATATATACTTATTCTCACGCCGGAGCTTGATCTTGGGATACAACCCAAGACGAGGCTAACACATGTTTTTCCTTTGTGTAGGTGCTCGAAGGACAAGGCTTCATACAGTCTGAAGGAACCTATACGTGTTTCAAGTAAGGTATGAACTTTTACTTCAACAGTCACCACTCAAACACATCGCAAATGGTTAAAACCGGTTGAGTTTGACGTGGTCGATAATTCATATGGTTACCGCTCAACTAGTGGTTTGTTGTTACGTCTTCTAAAGTTTGGAAGAACAAGAGCGAAGATTGTTCATGTGGTGTGAGTGCAATAGTGAGGCCAAGTGCCTCAACGGGTGGCCATTGACAGGTGAGTGCAACAACTTGATCAGGTGCGTTCTGTTTTATATAATTTGATTAAAATAAATTCTCAAAACTAAATCTATCACTAAATTGATCAAATATAAAGTACTATAAGTGTTTGTACTTATGTTGGTTGTTGTTATAAGATGTTTTTCTTATCAGAGTGTTTATCGTGCGGAAAATATTTTACCAGACTTAATCAATGTGTTACAAGCCTGAATAGGTTAAAGTGTCACATTTTAGTTGATGGTGTAATAAATGGTTTTAATTGTTTGGTGAAAGGTGGGGTATTTTATGATAGCTTTAGACTAATAAAAGTGGTGTTCGGGTGATAATTTAAACTATAGTGATCATTACGAATTTAAGATGTAATAAATGGTTTTGATTGTTTGGTGAAAATTAGATTATGATCATGACTTATTAAGTGATTCATGTCAAGATAGTCGAATTTGATAAAGAGTTGTTGTAGGTAGTAAATTCAATGAAAAAACTACATGAATACCGTGCATAGCAACGGAATTTTATAGGGGCAAACTTTTATAATGGGAAATGATTTGCGCACTCACTTTTTTACTGACACACTCAGTGGCGGAGCTAGAAAAATTTCTTGGAAGGGCCGAAACAATTTTTTTTCCGGAAGAACATTAGATGGGAAGGCTGAAACAATTTTTTTTCGGGAAAAACACATGAAATTGTGAAAAATTACACTAACAGGCTTAGACCTAGGGGGCCGGGACCCTTCCCGGTCCCTTAATAGCTCCGCCCATGGACACACTCCTATATATGCATTAACATGTTGTACTGTGTACTAGTTATAATGCCCGCGCACGCGCGGGTTTTTTTTTAAAATTTTTTTGAATGATATATTTTAATTTATTAAAAAACAAATAATTTAATATTTGTTTTGTTTGATTTATGATTTTTAATTATATTTGTTTATTATTAAAGATAATCATTTAAAAAGTTTATTCTATTGATAGTTGCATCTTATCTATAATTTTTTGTATTTATCTTCTACTTGTGTATAGTATATCAACAAAAGGATATAAATATTACTAAATTAGGGAAGGTTTAGTTTTTTTGAAATGAAAAAGTCCCCACTTGAGGTTTTGTTGTATTATATAAAAGATACATACTGCTTTAACTAGTTGTACTCTGGTGTGTGCAAATCAAAAGGTAATGTGTGCAAATCATCTCTCTTTTATAATAGCGTGGTTATTCATTTTCACCGACTATTAACTAACACAGTAATAAAAAAGAAGTTGCATTGTGGATGAATTTTTAAAAATTATCAGTGTTGAGATTAAATAAAAAAGTCTCATTTTTTCAGAAACAATATTGAAAAATTATCAAAAGTTAATATGCATTTTTTGAAATTTTAGCTAGGATTTGTTAAAGCAATTATTTCATTAAAGAAATATTATTTGAATTTTTATGTGAATTTAATTTTGAAAGTATTTTTTAAGTATTAGGGTGGTGGCAATGTTGCCTAACCCTAATACTAAATTGTAATTAGCCAATAGAATGAATCCAACTAGTTTCATGCCTAATCATGCCTAACCATTTATTTTTAGTGGCAATGTCACGCCTAATCATGCCTAAATTTTTTTTTTTTTTTTTTTTTTTTTTTTTTTTTTTTTTTTTTTTAAAAAAAGCCACAAACGGCTCCAAGCATTGATGGCCAACGTTCGAAAATTATGGGAAAGGGTGCATACCGATTCGGTGAAGATCACCGATTGGAATGCCGAATCTATCATGCCGAGTTTGTGGCATTGTGATGCCGAGTGTCGCCGATGGATGCCGAGCCCAAAAACACATACGTTGCCAGTACCCTTAAAGATTACTCACTTTTAAGTTTTTTTAAGTATTAAAAAAAAAACATACATGTTTTATATGTACAGTAATATAGATTACTAAAATTGTTTTAACTATTTTTAATTTGTATGAGCTATTGAGCTTATATCATTTTTACATGAATCTAATCGTGATAAATCATAGTGATATTCACTTTAAAACACACATCCAAACTCTCTATAAAATCGTTTTATTCTAAACTTTTGATGTTGGTTCCTATCTATGCATGTATTAAGGGGCATCGTCCCAAATATTATATTTTGGCCAAACCTTAGGGACGATTTTTGCAATTTACTCTATCGCAAAAGAAAAAGTTAAAACATTACTATCAAACTAAATGATATTTATATCTTTTGCTACTTGCTAGATACTAAATGATACTCCATGTATTTATGATGGTAAAGCTTAAGAGCATTAGGTACGGTTGCCCGGTTGTTGCCTTGGTCCGGTGCTTTAAAAAAGTTGTTGTCATCTCAGCTATTTTTTTATAACCTCATCACACAAAACACCCCTCCTTAACAAAATGACTGCTTTTTGTTTTGCCCATGAAAGATTGTTGTCACATTAAAGTGATTATTGTATCAATTAAATATTTTTACGTCGTCAACGTTTTCTACATATAAACTCAGTGCAACAATATTTCTTCTTCCTTTTAACACGCACTCCTTGATTGACATAGAAAATATCTCGAGGAAAAACTCGATCTTTTTATTCATTCATTTATCAGGGTTTATTACATTGCAACCCAAATCGCACGATTATTGTCCGGACTCGCTCATTGCACTCTAGCGATTATCAAGAAGATGGTTAAGATAACCCATAAGACTAAATGGTCACCACCCTCTCACCATCCACATTAGATTCACATAAGCTTTCTCTCTCCCCTCACCTCCCCTCATTCCCTCTCACCTTTAACCCGTTTTTGGTCACCTTTCATTGAAATACTCACTTTATAAAAATATACCCTACTAAATATCTCACAAACACACTTATAAACAAAATAAAAAATATTTAAACGTAAAAGGGTGCACGGTTACCGAGTGGTGGCTCGCCTTTACTTTGCGTTTAAAACGTGATTTGTCTTTCCCGTTTTGGTTGTCGTGCGTGAGCCTTTGTGGGGGTGGCAGTATGTTTCAAAACTTACCCCTGAAGTTTGAGATGTTTCAAATTCAATCATGTAACTTTTTTTTTTTTTTTTTTTTTTTTTTTTTTTTTTTTTTTTTTNATGTTTAGGGCTATTTAGGTAATTTACTCATTGCTTAATTTTCTCTACATTTCACATCTACCACAACAGTTTCACATTTCTCTTTCGTCTAAAACCAACGATTGTTCTTCCTCTCACTCCCATTAAAACCAAGATATTCTTATATCCAAAAATCAACAACCTATTTAATATATAATTATATCAATCCCATCATCCATCGGAGATCAGATAATCCAGGTGATTGATTTTCAATATTTTTCATGGTTAATGTTGAGCCGACAACCATTTCAAGGGCGGCTATCGGAACCCTCGTCACTGTTATACTGGAACCATCCTTCTTCAATTTTTCGTAGATTCGCGATCGGTTCTGTTTTTTCATTCTTCAAACACTACACGTTTAACAAATCGGTGTATCAATCGATTTGTATGATATAAGGGTAGTGGCAGTGGGAGGTTTATGGGCCAGCGGTGTGGCCAAACCGCCGGGGAACACCGCCGCCACCCCAGCGGTTTGGTCCAGCGGTGATTTTAACTTCGGAGGTATGGAGCGTTGGTTTGAAAAATTGGAACGTTGGGAGTACAAATTGGACCGTTGGGGGAGAATTTTGGACCGTTGGGATGTATNTTTAAAAAAAAAAAAAAAAAAAAATCCCTATATATACTACTTTTGTTTCATACCATATTTCATACCATTTCATATATACTTTCAACCTCAAATATACTTCTAATTCATATTAACCTAAAAAAAATAACATGGATCAAAGAAAAACAAGAGGTGCTTCAACAAGAGGTCGTGGTCGTGGTTGGGGCTTCCGTCCGAAAGTTCAACCACCCACACCGACGACTCAACAATACCCACAATCGGGCTACTATCCACAACCTCCACCACCGATAAATCCACAATTCCTTCACCAACAATTTTATTCACAACCTCCACCACCGATGAATCCACAACAATATAATATATCAATGACTAGTGAATGGGACCCATTTATTGACTACCGTGAAGGTTCAAGCCGTCGTGAACCAAGTGTTGAACGCGAATTACCACTATATGATGACGGTGATGATGATGAGTTTATTCCCGAAACTCAATTCGGTATCAATTTTTAATTTGTTACGTTATAATTTTATACGTTTATATGTTCTAATTCGTTACGTTTTAATTTTGTTACGTTTTAATTTTATACGTTATTACTTTATAGTTACGTTTTAATTTTATAAGTTATTACTTTATATGATATAATTGTATATGTTCTAATTCGTTACGTTTTAATTTTATACTAGATGAAGAGGTTCAAGTCGAAAAAGAAATCACAAAGACTAAAGCGGATAAAAAAGCTTGGACGTCGGCCGAAGAGGTTGCTTTGGCTAAAGCGTGGATTCATATCTCGACATGTAGAAAAGTCGGGATGGAACAAGGTCGAGATAGGTTTTGGGAGAGAATTTTGGAACATTTCTCTGAAGCCATGGGAGGTACTCCGCGAACTCGTCATGGATTGAACACAAAGTGGAAAACTATGAATGCCGCCATGGGTGACTTTAACGGGCTATACATCCAACAAGTAATTTTATATAATTGTTTTATTTTATATAATTGTTTTA
>LBNU01030493.1:121676-134966 GCA_014162995.1 Artemisia annua
TTTTGTCATTGTATGTAGCGTCCTTTATTTTTTTTGATTGTAGCACCAACTTTTTTAAATCGTGCCATTGTGTGTACTTTGTGACCATTTTACCCTTACTTTTTTCAAATTTTGAAGGGTAAAATGGTCATTTCACATGGCTAAAAAGTCGCAAAGTACACACAATGACACAATTTAGA
This sequence comes from Artemisia annua, assembly GCA_014162995.1. Classification (NCBI taxonomy): domain Eukaryota; kingdom Viridiplantae; phylum Streptophyta; class Magnoliopsida; order Asterales; family Asteraceae; genus Artemisia; species Artemisia annua. The sequence continues at coordinate 121,856 of LBNU01030493.1, forward strand.
AAGGTTAGTGCTACAATCAAAAAAAATAAAGGACGCTACATACAATGACAAAAAGTGGCAAGTATGATGCTTTTTTTTTGCCAATAACCCTAAGTGCATTTGATTTGATTATCATCAGTTAATGAATTTGACTACACAAATTTAATTTGGCGTCAGTTACAAAAGCATATATCGAGTGCTATTTTCTTTTTACACAAACATGTCATCTTGTGCCATCAATGTTATTGTTAAGGACTTAAGGGTAGTGATATGCACATATATAATTTTATTTCATACATATAAATTTTGTGGCCCACTAAATTTATGTGTATGAAGTAAAATGATATGTGGAGATATCACTACCCTATTGTTAATTACAGTAATGCTATCCATCAAATTACATTTAAATCTGATCTTGTTTGTCTGATCTAACGGTTCACATTGGTTTCTATTTTTTTATTTTTTTTATTTTAAGGGTGATCATCATAATAATGCCACCCTAATTACGTTCATATAAGGCTAAGCAAACGACCCGAACGGACTGGACCGACCAAAACCGGACCGACCACACTCGGTCCGGTCGTCGGTCTTGGCTTTTTAGCTAATTCGGTCCTCAGTCCGGTCCGGTCAGGTGGTTTAGTCTTTTTGTTCAACAACACTTACCAATCATGTAATTAATGATAGAAAACGTAGTGTAACACATAGCAATTTTAAAATTTATTTAAAAATTAAACAAGTAATTAATCAGATCAAGTTGCACAGAGAAAAACTAAATAAAAATAATAATTTACACAAAAAAGTATAATAGTAAATTAATAAAACTTGATAAAATTAAGGGATTATTTTTTTTCAACTCATTGGTTTGCTATATATTAATTATATGGGATATAGAATTTGTATTCAAATCTTTAGTTTGTTGATTAACATTCCTCCATATGGCCATAACAATGATTTAGCTTTTTAGTGGGTTGATTGTGTACCAATAAAAGCTTTAGCTTCATATATTTGGTGGCTGGTGGTTTAGGATTTGTAATATTGATAGTTTATCTTTTACTTGGGTCAGTGAGCGTAATCAAACCAGTGTTACCAAAATGAAAATTCCATGGGGTTTCTTCCTTTGCATTGGTAACAAATATTCATGGCTATAAAAGCATGGTTAATGACATTATCTGATAAATAACATGCACCACCTTTTTTTTCCCAAAATCACACAGCTAGGCTCGACGATGGTTTGGCAACACGGCTCTAATAGCTATTATTATTATTATTATCATTTTCCTTATTATTTTAGTAGCACGGTGGATCTGTATTATTTTAAACAAAAGTGAGATAGACTCTCCCAAATTATGTCGACATGTGTATCTCTTAACTCTTAAAGAACATACAATAAGCTGAAAATATGCTCACTATTATTCATGTATACATTCATATCAGCGATTTATATCCATAGCTACGGGTGGTTTAGTCTTTTTGTTCACAACACAACATTGACATACATTGGCTTCACACTTTACACATACTAATTTTGTGTGTGGAGGTTGAATCGATTTGCAGATTTCTCTGCAACAAATGACGTCACAAAACCCATTTGAGCAAGATTCTTGAGAAGGCAGAACATAAGGACGAAAATCTTCGCCTTTACCTGCTGCTGCTTCTGCTGAACCATATAATACAAAATGTTACACAAAATAACAAAGAAATAAAATTAGTGATATGTTGATTTTTTAGAGAATCTTTATGAATTTTTTTTCTTCTTTCTCATATTTATAATGTATAAAAGACGCAAATGATAACTGGATAAGGAAACATCATCTTACCACACTGCGGGCATTCTTTACCAAAATCTGCCATACCAATCTTCAAATTTGTAACAAATATGCAAAAGATTGCAATACACACAATATTTTTCTCCATTGTGAAGGTTTTCGAAAACATGAAACAATAACATCTAGAAATCATGGTATTTATAACTTGTATGCATTGTAATAATACATTATTATATTAGTATATTATATTAATACGATTATATTATTACTATAATCATGGTAATAACATGTAATAATATATTTTTATAACTTGTATGCATTGTAATAACTAATAACATCTTGAAATCATGGTATTTGTGGAATTATTATATTAAGACGATTATATTATTACTCCCTCTATCTCATATTAATTGTCTACAATGGTATCGTTGATTGTCCCATATTAAGTGTCTATTACAAAAAATGAAGGAATCTTGATGACTAAATTTCCAATTTTTTATATATTATTGATGACGTCAAATAACGAACATACGCGGAAAGATGAGTAAAATAACGAACATACGCGGAAATGGAAGGACTTAAGAGCAAATATGTGGAAATTATAGATTCTGTACTCACTGCGGCGTTGAGATTCATCTACCTACGCCGTAAGCAAGGATTTATGAAGACTACGGCGTAGCCCATCCATCGGCTACGGCGTAGAGTTCCACTAAAGAGCACTACGGAGTAAGCAACTCTCCAGCTACGACATAGGCCCCAATTTGAGGCAGAGAAGAACTAACGAGGCCAAGGAAGAAGTTACGGCGTAGCAACCCTAGCAGCTACGCCTTAGAAAGCATCTAAAGAAGACGTTACGCCCGTAGCACTTGATCAAGCTACGACGTAATCCAAATTTACAAAGGTTACAGCGTAGCAACCCAAATTAGCTACACCGTAACAAAGTCAGGCCTATAAATACCAGCCCTAATTCCGAGTTTATTCATTCACTTTTCACCACACAGAAGTTGGGAGAAACTCAGGGAGCAGGAGGAACGAAGTTCTAGCCTCATAGAAGTCATTTCCAAGGGAGGATTCACACACCAATCATAAGTTTATTCATTTCCTTGTTTTGTATTCGATTCATGTTTACATTTGTAATAATACAATCTTGTTCTACTGCAACTATGAATATGAGTGGCTAAACACCTCTTGGTGTTAGCCTAGTTATGAAATTTTTATTGTTATGATATAGTTTTCTACGCATCTATTATCTATTGTTTGAATACTTTTATGGCGAGTCTTGGGACACTTAGTTCCCGTAGTGTTTAGCGTTGGTTGTTCCTTAGAGGCTTGTGGAATTAACCCTAGGAAGCAAGCCACTAGGAATGTGACTTGGTGATAGCAATATCACCATACACGTGCGAATTAACCCTAGGACCACCTCACAATGCTATACGCTTAACGGAGTTAGAGGGGTGTAATATCTGACCATGCCGTATCCGTTAGACTTGTCCATGTTAGTAGAGGAACTTAATGACTCTTACATCTTCGTACCGATGAACCCACGGCTTTACAATAGGATAGGACAAGGTGTAAGATAGACGTAGGTGATTTAACCCTCTGATTCGAAATGAATTTAATCCCCAGACGATATGATAGGATGCACTAATAGAAAACTAATCATAGTAATAACAATAGTAGTAATTAGGTTAGCACTATTTCTCTCTATTGATTTTCTTCCATTTTATTTACTTTTCTTGTTATTTACTTTTATTAGTTCAATTAACCTTTCAATCATAAAACCCCCTTTTAAACGTGACACTAAACTTAGATAATTTCCATACACTTAGCTCTTGGGACGACCTCGGCTTTACCAACTAGCTATACCTCACACGGTCGGGTGGTTTAGTCGTTTTGTTCAACAACACTTACCAATCATGTAATTAATGATAGAAAACGTAGTGTAACACATAGAAATTTTAAAATTTATTTAAAAATTAAACAAGTAATTAATCAGATCAAGTTGCACAGAGAAAAAACTAAATAAAAATAATAATTTACACAAAAAAGTATAATAGTAAATTAATAAAACTTGATAAAATTAAGGGATTATTTTTTTTCAAATCATTGGTTTGCTATATATTAATTATATGGGATATAGAATTTGTATTCAAATCTTTAGTTTGTTGATTAACATTCCTCCATATGGCCATAACAACGNAATGGATTTTAGTTTGGGTTGGGTAGATGGGCTTATGTAAAATTTAATAGATCAATTTTATTGGTTAATGTATAAAAAAAATTTCGCAATTAAAATGGGGGGTCGAAACCGAATATACCAAAAATTTTCTACACGAAAACTATATACCAACGCCACTGTGTATCACATTTAATACTACGTAATTACCGCTGTGGTACCATATATACAAAATTCGATTAAAAATAAATAAAAATATAAGTGCATTTGATTTGATTATCATCAGTTAATGAATTTGACTACACAAATTTAATTTGGCGTCAGTTACAAAAGCATATATCGAGTGCTATTTTCTTTTTACACAAACATGTCATCTTGTGCCATCAATGTTATTGTTAAGGACTTAAGGGTAGTGATATGCACATATATAATTTTATTTCGTACACATAAATTTTGTGGCCCACTAAATTTATGTGTATGAAGTAAAATGATATGTGGAGATATCACTACCCTATTGTTAATTACAGTAATGCTATCCATCAAATTACATTTAAATCTGATCTTGTTTGTCTGATCTAACGGTTCACATTGGTTTCTATTTTTTTTTATTTTAAGGGTGATCATCATAATAATGCCACCCTAATTACGTTCATATAAGGCTAAGCAAACGACCCGAACGGACTGGACCGACCAAAACCGGACCGACCACACTCGGTCCGGTCGTCGGTCTTGGCTTTTTAGCTAATTCGGTCCTCAGTCCGGTCCGGTCCGGTCCGGTCAGGTGGTTTAGTCTTTTTGTTCAACAACACTTACCAATCATGTAATTAATGATAGAAAACGTAGTGTAACACATAGCAATTTTAAAATTTATTTAAAAATTAAACAAGTAATTAATCAGATCAAGTTGCACAGAGAAAAACTAAATAAAAATAATAATTTACACAAAAAAGTATAATAGTAAATTAATAAAACTTGATAAAATTAAGGGATTATTTTTTTTTTCAACTCATTGGTTTGCTATATATTAATTATATGTGATATAGAATTTGTATTCAAATCTTTAGTTTGTTGATTAACATTCCTCCGTATGGCCATAACAATGATTTAGCTTTTTAGTGGGTTGATTCTGTACCAATAAAAGCTTTAGCTTCATATATTTGGTGGCTGGTGGTTCAGGATTTGTAATATGGATAGTTTATCTTTTACTTGGGTCAGTGAGCGTAATCAAACCAGTGTTACCAAAATGAAAATTCCATGGGGTTTCTTCCTTTGTATTGGTAACAAATATTCATGGCTATAAAAGCATGGTTAATGACATTATCTGATAAATAACATGCACCACCTTTTTTTTCCAAAATCACACAGCTAGGCTCGACGATGGTTTGGCAACACGGCTCTAATAGCTATTATTATTATTATTATCATTTTCCTTATTATTTTAGTAGCACGGTGGATCTGTATTATTTTAAACAAAAGTGAGATAGACTCTCCCAAATTATGTCGACATGTGTATCTCTTAACTCTTAAAGAACATACAATAAGCTGAAAATATGCTCACTATTATTCATGTATACATTCATATCAGCGATTTATATCCATAGCTACGGGTGGTTTAGTCTTTTTGTTCACAACACAACATTGACATACATTGGCTTCACACTTTACACATACTAATTTTGTGTGTGGAGGTTGAATCGATTTGCAGATTTCTCTGCAACAAATGACGTCACAAAACCCATTTGAGCAAGATTCTTGAGAAGGCAGAACATAAGGACGAAAATCTTCGCCTTTACCTGCTGCTGCTTCTGCTGAACCATATAATACAAAATGTTACACAAAATAACAAAGAAATAAAATTAGTGATATGTTGATTTTTTAGAGAATCTTTATGAATTTTTTTTCTTCTTTCTCATATTTATAATGTATAAAAGACGCAAATGATAACTGGATAAGGAAACATCATCTTACCACACTGCGGGCATTCTTTACCAAAATCTGCCATACCAATCTTCAAATTTGTAACAAATATGCAAAAGATTGCAATACACACAATATTTTTCTCCATTGTGAAGGTTTTCGAAAACATGAAACAATAACATCTAGAAATCATGGTATTTATAACTTGTATGCATTGTAATAATACATTATTATATTAGTATATTATATTAATACGATTATATTATTACTATAATCATGGTAATAACATGTAATAATATATTTTTATAACTTGTATGCATTGTAATAACTAATAACATCTTGAAATCATGGTATTTGTGGAATTATTATATTAAGACGATTATATTATTACTCCCTCTATCTCATATTAATTGTCTACAATGGTATCGTTGATTGTCCCATATTAAGTGTCTATTACAAAAAATGAAGGAATCTTGATGACTAAATTTCCAATTTTTTATATATTATTGATGACGTCAAATAACGAACATATGCGGAAAGATGAGTAAAATAACGAACATACGCGGAAATGGAAGGACTTAAGAGCAAATATGTGGAAATTATAGATTCTGTACTCACTGCGGCGTTGAGATTCATCTACCTACGACGTAAGCAAGGATTTATGAAGACTACGGCGTAGCCCATCCATCGGCTACGGCGTAGAGTTCCACTAAAGAGCACTACGGAGTAAGCAACTCTCCAGCTACGACATAGGCCCCAATTTGAGGCATAGAAGAACTAACGAGGCCAAGGAAGAAGTTACGGCGTAGCAACCCTAGCAGCTACGCCTTAGAAAGCATCTAAAGAAGACGTTACGCCCGTAGCACTTGATCAAGCTACGACGTAATCCAAATTTACAAAGGTTACAGCGTAGCAACCCAAATTAGCTACGCCGTAACAAAGTCAGGCCTATAAATACCAGCCCTAATTCCGAGTTTATTCATTCACTTTTCACCACACAGAAGTTGGGAGAAACTCAGGGAGCAGGAGGAACGAAGTTCTAGCCTTATAGAAGTCATTTCCAAGGGAGGATTCACACACCAATCATAAGTTTATTCATTTCCTTGTTTTGTATTCGATTCATGTTTACATTTGTAATAATACAATTTTGTTCTACTGCAACTATGAATATGAGTGGCTAAACACCTCTTGGTGTTAGCCTAGTTATGAAATTTTTATTGTTATGATATAGTTTTCTACGCATCTATTATCTATTGTTTGAATACTTTCATGGCGAGTCTTGGGACACTCTAGTTCCCGTAGTGTTTAGCGTTGGTTGTTCCTTAGAGGCTTGTGGAATTAACCCTAGGAAGCAAGCCGCTAGGAATGTGACTTGGTGATAGCAATATCACCATACACGTGCGAATTAACCCTAGGACCACCTCACAATGCTATACGCTTAACGGAGTTAGAGGGGTGTAAGATCTGACCATGCCGCATCCGTTAGACTTGTACATGTTAGTAGAGGAACTTAATGACTCTTACATCTTCGTACCGATGAACCCACGGCTTTACAATAGGATAGGACAAGGTGTAAGATAGACGTAGGTGATTTAACCCTCTGATTCGAAATGAATTTAATCCCCAGACGATATGATAGGATGCACTAATAGAAAACTAATCATAGTAATAACAATAGTAGTAATTAGGTTAGCACTATTTCTCTCTATTGATTTTCTTCCATTTTATTTACTTTTCTTGTTATTTACTTTTATTAGTTCAATTANTGCGGAAAGATGAGTAAAATAACGAACATACGCGGAAATGGAAGGACTTAAGAGCAAATATGTGGAAATTATAGATTTTGTACTCACTGCGGCGTTGAGATTCATCTACCTACGCCGTAAGCAAGGATTTATGAAGACTACGGCGTAGCCCATCCATCGGCTACGGCGTAGAGTTCCACTAAAGAGCACTACGGAGTAAGCAACTCTCCAGCTACGACATAGGCCCCAATTTAAGGCAGAGAAGAACTAACGAGGCCAAGGAAGAAGTTACGGCGTAGCAACCCTAGCAGCTACGCCTTAGAAAGCATCTAAAGAAGACGTTACGCCCGTAGCACTTGATCAAGCTACGACGTAATCCAAATTTACAAAGGTTACAGCGTAGCAACCCAAATTAGCTACGCCGTAACAAAGTCAGGCCTATCAATACCAGCCCTAATTCCGAGTTTATTCATTCACTTTTTACCACACAGAAGTTGGGAGAAACTCAGGGAGCAGGAGGAACGAAGTTCTAGCCTCATAGAAGTCATTTCCAAGGGAGGATTCACACACCAATCATAAGTTTATTCATTTCCTTGTTTTGTATTCGATTCATGTTTACATTTGTAATAATACAATCTTGTTCTACTGCAACTATGAATATGAGTGGCTAAACACCTCTTGGTGTTAGCCTAGTTATGAAATTTTTATTGTTATGATATAGTTTTCTACGCATCTATTATCTATTGTTTGAATACTTTCATGGCGAGTCTTGGGACACTCTAGTTCCCGTAGTGTTTAGCGTTGGTTGTTCCTTAGAGGCTTGTGGAATTAACCCTAGGAAGCAAGCCGCTAGGAATGTGACTTGGTGATAGCAATATCACCATACACGTGCGAATTAACCCTAGGACCACCTCACAATTAGAGTTTTTAAAAGATAGCGTTCGTTCCTGTTTGAGCAAGATTCTAGCGGTAAGTATGTGGCCTTTTAACATTTATGTAATAATTGCTCAAATTGGGATATACTTTTGCATACAAAATAAGCATATACTTTTTTAATTCTCAAGTTTTAGTAGTTGAAATACATTAGAGTTATTAAAAGATAGCGTTCGTTCCTGTTTGAATTATTTTGGATCGTACTAAAGATAAATAAAGCTTGCCTAAAGGTGCACCGCCCAAGAAGCATTTATGCTGGCCAAGAGTTATGCGCTTGGAATGGGGGTGAAAAGATAAAGATTTTTAGGTAATGTCACATAATTTAGGACTCTGGCGGAATTGTTTTAAGGTATGGATATGCAAGACTTAATGGGTAACTAACAAAGTATCTAAATTCGAAAAAGATTACACTCTTTGATCACGACCGACGGGTTACAAATCACACATGCGCACAATTATTACTATTTGACTTACTTTGGTATGTCTTGGTTATGTCTTGGTTAGTATGCTGCAAGTATTGTCCTTAAAAGTAGGCACTAAGAAACTAAGAATGAATGACTAAAGACCTACCAACATATGCATGTTTACCATTAAGTGATTTTTTCTAACTTATTATTAGCACATACAATAAGACAACAGTTTATGAAATTGATGAATTGATTCGGCAACTGTTAAATCGACGCAAATTCAAATTCCATGTGACTGATTTGTTATGTTAGACTGAACCATGCACAATTATGAAGACCTATCTTGCATACTAATTAATGCTCATTCATTTTGTGGTTATTCGTTCAACTTAAGATGCTTTCATGGATTGTATTCTGTAAGTCGGGTCGAAAATGTTCAATTTTAAAGCAAACAGAGAGAATTTGATGGGAAGTTGTAAAGTGCATTAGGAATCTTTTTAAAAAAAATGATCCATTTTAACTTTAACCAATTTTGGCTGGATACATGACAATGAGTGGGCTGATTTAGATGATAGTATATTTCTAGACCTGTACAAAGTTAGCCGTTTGGATGAGTCACCCAACCATCAACCTGTCCATTCTTCTACCTCTAAGGGCAGTGTAATTTTAGCATTTCAATAGTACAAGAAGTATAAAAAACAACTCATTACAATATCAACACCCTATACTCGGCTTCCAGCTATTTTTGTTCCATTTCTCTTCCGGTGCTAATCAACCACTTATTTCATTTTTCTTATTTAACCAGGTATAAATGAACATCTTGAGCTAATGAGGAATCATGTTAGCGCTGAGATTGCGGCTGATGTTAGTCATGAATCGAAAAATGCCCCTGTTGTTATTCATTTAAATAATATACGCGGCCATTATATTAGGAAAGTAAGTAGCTTGCTTTATTTTTGTGGATTAAAGTTGCGATATACTGTCATATGGCAGATGCTTCATCTCTTATTTCTATTCTTATAACAGCTTTCATTGTACCACACAAAATCACTCAAATTGCCTATAAAGTTTTATTTAAAAGCTTCTAACTATCATTTCTTATCTTTAGGTTCCACAGTTGTTAAGAACATGGCGAATGTGATGCGTTGCTTGATGAAGTCGTAGCGTTACATAATTAGGTACCCCACTATTCTGTAAATCATCTACACCCGAGAAAGAACTCTGCCCTTTTTCGGCTTTTATCCAAAGCTTCTAAAGACACTTGAGACTGAATAAAGTTACATAGATACAAAAGCTCCAATATCAAGAGAAAATGAGATTGGTGTTGCATCATTTAATTGTCTAGGTTGGTTTGGGGAACTCAAAGCTGAATGCTAAGGATTTCGTAATGCATGATGACAAATCACAGAGAAAGTAGAAGAAATTAAGTGCGCCAACTACAGTTTGATTAGGTACCTATTGTCTTCTCAACCATTTTCACTATGAACTCATCAATTTGTCAACAAGTTGTGCATCTATTACAAACTTCCGTGATATATAGTATTACTCTTTCCTTCAAATAGAAACAAAGTTTTGTGAATTGTCGTTAATCTTGAAATTTATATTATATTATTGCAGGAAGGTTGATGAACTGAGTAGTGAACTGAGCAATACATGAGCGATAGCCAAACAACAGTATTTCCTGTAAGTCCAACTTATTATGAGACCATGTTTAGTTTTAGTTAGACAACTTATAATTTAAAATTTCATGTTGTATATGTTGTTAATAAGTTTTGATTTTATCATAAATTATTTACGACAGATTATATGGCTGCAATCTATTCATGCTCTTGACAGAGATCATTTAAGGGGCTTAATAATAGCTTTTTAATCAACGTAATTTAGTTTATATTGTCTGACATAAGTCATCCATAATGTAGCTAATTTGTTTTTGCTATTTTTTGAAGACTAATTCTATCGTTAACTGTACGCATATAGGTGCCGATAGTCGAAACCGCAAGGATGCTTATTCAGATGGTTCAAATGAACTAGAGATCAGCAAAGGGATAAATATAAGAAAGCTCTCAAAGGTAGCTTCACTTTTTAAGGTAGTAATACTGATATATTTTTTATGGTAATGAAATTTTATTAAGAGGTGTAAAACCTTAATTTTCCAATATACACATACGCCTGTTCATCACATCTTGAATAAATCTTATTTATCTGCTAGTTCGCTTAGAAATAGAGATAGTGATTGTAGTTTCAAGTTTAAGTTATAATTCTTTTGATTTATTTGCCCACTGGTACGTATTTTCATGCCTAAAGGTCGTGTTATTATGTTGTGATATTCGTTTTTGTTGCTTCTTGATTCCTTATTAAAGAGAAAATGGAGGATTGTAGTTCGATTTTTCCTCCCTTCTCTATATTGTGATACATCCGNAGTTTTGATTTTATCATAAATTATTTACGACAGATTATATGGCTGCAATCTATTCATGCTCTTGACAGAGATCATTTAAGGGGCTTAATAATAGCTTTTTAATCAACGTCATTTAGTTTATATTGTCTAACATAAGTCATCCATAATGTAGCTAATTTGTTTTTGCTATTTTTTGAAGACTAATTCTATCGTTAACTGTACGCATATAGGTGCCGATAGTCGAAACCGCAAGGATGCTTATTCAGATGGTTCAAATGAACTAGAGATCAGCAAAGGGATAAATATAAGAAAGCTCTCAAAGGTAGCTTCACTTTTTAAGGTAGTAATACTGATATATTTTTTATGGTAATGAAATTTTATTAAGAGGTGTAAAACCTTAATTTTCCAATATACACATACGCCTGTTCATCACATCTTGAATAAATCTTATTTATCTGCTGGTTCGCTTAGAAATAGAGATAGTGATTGTAGTTTCAAGTTTAAGTTATAATTCTTTTGATTTATTTGCCCACTGGTACATATTTTCATGCCTAAAGGTCGTGTTATTATGTTGTGATATTCGTTTTTGTTGCTTCTTGATTCCTTATTAAAGAGAAAATGGAGGATTGTAGTTCGATTTTTCCTCCCTTCTCTATATTGTGATACATTCGTGTCTTAGCGTGATATATGTTTATATATACGTATTTGAACATATTTAAGATATATATTTATTATGATTTAATTGATTTTTATTTTTTATTTTTGTTTCAGAATCTTCAGCATTTGTTGAACCGGTATGTGGTCATGTAGCTTCAAAGGCTTTTCGTCCCATAGTTCACAGTCGAGGTATGATTTTACGTTGGGTTTTGAGACTTTCAGGTTGTAAGGATGTTCATCCCATATCATCGCGAGCATCATCTCACAAGCATTTGGTATATTTAGATACAATGATCTCAAAAGGATTACGTAAAGAAGATTTATATTTGTTATCATATTCAATTTTTTTTGGGTTTTAGCTGGAATAAGTGAAACTTCTTCTGTTGCCCATCTCAGAACAATAAACAGCCATTTTGCAGACAAACAAAATAATACATCAATTCCATGGTCAGGTGTTTAAAGCAGCTGCTATTTATAGTTTACGTGAATATTCCGCCTTTGAACTAGCAACAGTTAGAGTGCAAATGATACCTTACAATCATATTGTTCTGGTCAATCGGCGTTCTCAGTCATTATCATGTGGTGAGTTGTTCATGTGATGGTCATCGTTTATAACATTCACTTACATGAATATTGAACTTGCAACAAGGCACAATGGAACAACAATTACTCTTCGATGACGATTCTGTCATCAGTGATTCTCATCCACAGCCATTTGCCCACAGATAGTTGTTCATGTTTTTTCAAAACCGTGTACGTGATTTATACTTTCTTTTGTTTTTGGAACATCCATTTAAAGCTCTACTTTACCTCTCATCTAGGTCGGTCTGAACCGCGTGGGAATGCTGTAGATACCTCTATTGCTCAAAACACTCATCCCAGGCGTATGGCAAGTGCTAAGCTACCTGTAAATGTATTAGTGATTATATGCTATACAAGTGGTATAAGGAGGACTAACATCCAGAGAAGACAGATAATCGAAATTTTTGGTGTCGATATAATTTTTACACCTCTTTTTAAGCTTTTACCAATTTGAGATAATTGACTACTGACGTATAAACATATAAGTTTTGGAATTTGAAATGACGGTTTGAGGCTGAAATTCGTGTTCTCACAAAGGATGAAGGTGGTCG
>LBNU01030494.1:0-15784 GCA_014162995.1 Artemisia annua
CCGACTTATCTTCTCCTCCTGGTCTTATCTTTCACTGGGCTTGGAGGAGGGACATTCGAACAGCCCGTGAGTTGGAGGAGCTCAATAATCTAATCAACTTACTCGCCCAATCACACCTATCCGAGCAACCTGACTCTTAGGAATGTACACTTAACAATTCAAGAAGCTTCACTGTTCAAGGTATGCGTTCACACATTACATCCCTCTCAAACCTTGCTGTTGGACATCCTACAAGATGGAATAAAGGTCTTCCTATAAAGATCAACATAAACACTTGGCGAGTTTCTAATGGCAGGCTGCCAACTAGATCAAACCTTGATCTTAGGGGCATTGATTTACATTCGGTTAGATGTCCGATGTGTGATAATGATATAGAAACGGAAGAGCATGTGTTTGTATCGTGTCCGATAGCCGTAGATACTTGGAAACAAGTTCTAAAGTGGTGGTGAGTAAATAACGTGTCGATGTAAAATCTTCTGGAAGTCATCAATCTTGCTGATCGCGCTCCAATCCAGGGAAAGCATTTACACTTCTTCGATTTGGTGGTTCAAAGAACAATTTGGTCCATTTGGAGATATAGAAACAACACCGTTTTCTCGCTGAAAAAGCCATGTAAAGATCTCCTCCTCAACGAGATTAAGCTCTCTTCATTTAATTGGATTTTTAGTAGATGTAAACAATCTTCTCTTAATTGGATAGAGTGGTTTAATTACCCTTGTAATGCTTTATCCCCTCCCATGTAACTCTTCCTAGCTCCTCGCTAGTTTTAATAAAGCCGCTATTAGAAAAAAAAAAAAGAAAAAAAGATGATGATCCGAAGACTAGAAAAAGTGAAAGTGATGCTGTGAGAATTTCTTGGAGCAACTCGGCCGAGAATCTGTTGGCCCAAATAATGTAGATAGATCAAATGTTATTTGTATTAATTAAGTACTTTAGTTAACAGACTTTTATATGTATTAAGTAGTGTTTGGGTCAAGAATGCAAATGGGTCAATCGTATGCCAAACAAGGCCCATTGTGCAAGACAGTTATTGTAGTTATGTAAAACCGTTTTTCATGAAACATCACAATGTTTCATGAAGTAGTACGTGTCTATTAGGGTTCTATAAATTGTAAGATTTCGACTTGTGAAATCTACAACAACCTTATTTTATATATCTAGTAAAAGTTTCTATGTCAATTCATTTTTTACCCGTTTACAGTTAAACCAAACAATCATTCACAAAGCACACTGCACACAATATGAAGCATCTCTTGAAATCCAAATATGATGGCAAACACCCTGATGACAGAATCGTGCTGGTATATATTTTAAACTAGTAAATTATTTTTATTATTGAACGTGTTGGGATTGTTATACATTGCATATCTATTAATAATAGAATGTACATAGCTTAGGGAATAAGCACCATCACGCTAACGTGATACCTCATGAACCATATGCCAACAACTGTGCTTTAGCCAACCAACCACATTATATACATTTCTTACCTCTTTGTTGATGACCGAGGTTGATATATATATATGTTTAAGGGTGTGTGTATGTAAACTCTACTTCATAATATGTGTCTGATGGGTTTGATCATAATTGCAACAAATGATCCAACAAACTTACTCACCTTATTAGGCACTACATCCCGCGTTACGTATTATTACATGTTATCATTTAATTTTGATTACGATTCAACGAATAATCACTTTATAACTAAAGCTGCTATTGCGACCCTTACGTAATCATAATTTAAAGTTCATTCTGGTATCGAGTATGTGCAAGGTTGCAAAAATCGCGAATCGGTAGTAGGGCGGTCGACCACCTTGTAGCCTGTATGTGGATACATGACATATACATCAGATAAAGCTTGACATTGCCACATAAGATGTTATTTCATGGCTTTTCAAGAGTAAAAGTAACCCTATTCCTATATCAGTGTATCCCCATTACCCATAGTACACAGTTAGCAGCCTGTAAGGTGTCACATAATTATGTACACGATGCTTAAAAATGTGTAAAATTAAGAATATCATAATGCACGGAAACAATCCATGCCTCATGAAGTGCATTGCTAAGGATAAGTTCTTATCAGAGCTCTCTTACTTTCGAAGATTGGAGTTTTAGCGTACATATTTTCACATGAGAACCTGTAGAAATAGTTTATCATGGCATTTTCTTTCTGGAAGTTCACATACATGAGCTCATAGAAATGACACATTTCTTCACTCAAGTACACCTAAAAGGCATATCATGGAGATTGGAAAATATCCATACTTGAAGTGCATTGAAGATATACCAAAACTTTGAGATCTAATAATTTTTCGCTATTAGAAATGTCAAGATTTATGTGATCTATCCACCTGTTCATATGTGCAGTTTAACCAGTTTCTCCAGATTCCATATTTTTAAATGATACAGAGTAATATGTGTTAGACTTATCCCTTTGACTAATGTGGCCTTGACCATTTAGACCCTTAACTATGCCATAGTGACATAATCTACCCTAACTAACATTTGACAGTTATTTGATGGAAATAACTGTCATAACAATAAAACACCGGGAAGTGGTCTTTTTCCTGTATCTTGTCAATTCATTATTCTCTCAATCCAACACCAATAACTCTTGAGAGAAATCCATCCATCGGATTATTGACATCACTACCGGAATCGACTAACCCTAACGCTATGGCTTCATCATCCAATCCTAATCATCAGTCGGTTCTATCATCAAGTAAGTTTACTTTCATGTTCTTGATATATGATTACATGAGATTGATCCTTTATGTGTTTAATTAATTCAACATGTGGTATCAAGAGCAATATAAATCTCATGTATCAAATAACAACTAATTATTTGACTAGTAATTAAATTAATATCTGTTGATATATATGATCGACACATAATCTTATCATCGAATAGGAATTGTGACAAATTATTGGACTAAGTTTTAACAGTAGGACGTATGACGAATTGCGTTTTAATTATTTTAAAAGAACAACAGTATGCATGCGCTTATAAGTGAATTTAATAATTGATTTTATCAGTCTAATGTTTAGATTACCCAATCCATTAATTAAATTAATGCCACCATGTATGTTATTCAATCAATGATTCCAAAAGGTACTGGAATTTGCAGCCACGTAATTTATGATATGTAATTCAATTGTTCTATTGATTATAAAATTGCATGATGATAGACTGGTATAAAATTAATGGCATAACCATATACTTTTGCCTTGTGAATATTATGGACATACTGTTGTATATGCTTTATATATGTTTCCACTCTTCTATGTTCGTTAAATGTTTGCATACGATCAGTGGTTACAGAAATATTAATAATTCAGTTTCTGAACTTCATGAATCTGGTAAATGGCAACTCATATGTTAATATAGATAACTAGAGATTGATCCTTTATGTGTTTAATTAATTTAACATTAATTTACAAGGTTTTTCACTTGTTTCCCTTTCAACATACATGGACGAAAAAGTGATCCAAACAAACAAGACTAGTGGGTAGTGGCCCACTGCATATGCAATTTTGCATGGCACCGACAAATAAAATAATAAGGTTTGTTCGAAGAAAGACAAATAAAATAAGGAGAAAGGAAACTCATAATACGATTTGAGTTTTGACCACTGCAGATTTATTCCGCGTGAGCGCATGTCTATCTACCGACAAAATATGCTTCGTGTAATTTTTTTTTATTTTTGAACAGCTTGAATTTATTAGAAAATTAAAAAAGGAGCAAAACACAATACAAGCTCTAAGTTAAAAACGAGCAAAAAAAATACAAAAGAAAGCATCACAAAAAAAAATTCCGAGAAATAAACCCACCAAACAAAGCTACAACGAATCAATACCCATAGTACAAGATGAGTTTATAACAATGTTTTGAAACCCGGGTTTGGGATCAACCCAGCCAAGTCACCGGGTCACCGGTTCAACCGCCGGGTCAACCCGGTTAGACCCGGTTTTACACACATTTCTAAAAATCCATTTTCATAATAGCTTAATACTAATCCAAAATGAATGAACCTAAACATCAAAATGCAGTAAATAGCACAAGCTTTCAGTGCCATGTAAAACAAAAAATAACATTAAGCTTTAAGCAAAGGGGTCTTAAACTCCTTAATCATGCTAAGCGCTTTGGATATCTACAATCTAATAAGTGAAAACTAATCACAAATATGAGTGAATATACACCATAAGAAAGTCATATAAAACAAAAATAGCACCTTAGTAATGGAAATAATAATAATAATAATAATAATAAAGAGTCAAAATTTAAAACAAAACATAAAAATGCAGTAAATAGCACAAGCTTTCAGTGCCATGTAAAACAAAAAATAACATTAAGCTTTAAGCAAAGGGGTCTTAAACTCCTTAATCATGCTAAGCGCTTTGGATATCTACAATCTAATAAGTGAAAACTAATCACAAATATGAGTGAATATACACCATAAGAAAGTCATATAAAACAAAAATAGCACCTTAGTAATGGAAATAATAATAATAATAATAATAATAAAGATCAAAATTTAAAACAAAAAAAAAAAAAAAAAAAAAAAAAAAAAAAAAAAAAAAATCCAAAGCCGGCCGGGTTTCAAAACCCAGGTCACTCAAAACCCGGCGGGTCTAACCGGTTGACCCGGGTTTTTTTGACTGGGTACCGGTCCGACCAATTGACCCGGCCAGGTCGACCCGGGTTTGAAAACATTGGTTTATAACCTAATTCCTCCAACTCAAAGACTTTTTGCGGCTCCTGTTAGATAACCAAAGCAAAGAAAGAGTTTGCATCTTAGCAAAAATATATTCATAAAGGCAAGAGGAAGAAGTGTGAAGAACACGATTATGCAAATCCCAGATCACCCGAATTGTCACGTAAACAACTTCTTGGAAATTTTCTTACCTAAAGAGGATAGCAGAGGAACAAATTCCAGAAGCTCTTGAAGAGAGGAAAATATTAGTGGGGTAAATTTCCACTAACTCCATATTTTACGCCATATCAATATGGTCTTTAGGCATAGTAAGAGGCAATGTTGAACACAATCAATAGATGCATTACACAGCACACAATTGCAGGAAACGATTGACACACCTCGAGCTTCAAGATTGGAGAGGGTGCGAAGACGGTTATTCGAAGCCTTCCAAACACATTGTTTACTTTTTTCGGCACCCAGGAGGTCCAATCAAGATTAACCATCATTACATTTGGCCTAAGGATGGTTGAATCAAGGAGTTTAGAAAGTTTGTTTATTGTGAAAACAACACGAGGATCAAGATCTCATATCCACCCGTCCTTGTGACCAAAGTATAAAATGAGGCCGCCAATAAGCTGACATAACTCATTTATATCGTCCAAAGCACGTCCTTGAGGATTAGAACACCAAGCCCATTTACAAGACCATGTACCATTTTATGAGATCCTTCTATCGTTAACACGCCATTCTTTATGAGTTTCAAGAGTATAGAAACAAGGGAACCTATCTTTTAGACATTGATCTGCTCCGAGCCAAACATCATGCCAAAAGAATACGTCAACCCCACTTTTTACATTTCTCACAAATGAATTTCGAAACGGGATACCAAGACAATCAATTACTGAGCTTACACTAACAATTTTTTCCAAAACACCCTTTCGATTCCCCGTACCAACACCCGAATTGAAGCCACCTTCATTACCGTGAACACCAGTGATAACCTTACACCAAAGAGCTTCTTTTTCATTGTGGAAATCTTCGCGCTCCATTTGCCTAAAAGACTTAAGTTTTTTGCTTTAATGCTTCCAATACCTAACCCGCCATTTTCAAAGCTATGGAGCACACATTCCCATTTCACCCATGAAATTCCTTTCGAGTCATCCCTTAAACCCCAAAAGAATCTCCTCCTTTTTTGCTTCTAGCATTTTTAAAACATTTGAAGGGGCTCTAACTAGATAAAGATAATAAACATGTAAACTTCCCAGAAATGCTTTTGAGAGAGTAAGACGACCATCGATTGATAGCATTCGAGACTTCCAAGATGAAAGTCTTGATGAAAACTATCCAATACTTGACTCCAATGTTCTTTTTTGCACATACTTTTGCCTACTGGAATGCCCAAATAACTAAATGGTAAGCTATCATGCGAACAACTGATTGAGCTAGCAACATTAATGACCTCACATAACTCGACCCTAATGCCATAAAGTATACTCTTTGAAGGGTTGACTTTGAGACCCGATGCATTTTGAAACCAGCCAAGAATTTTCACCAAATGTTTTACATTAAGACGAGACCATTTACCGAAAAGTAGGGTGTCGTATGCATACTGCAATAACAATAAGTTTGCACCATCATTTGCAAGAGATAAACCAGCAAAGATGCCTCTTCTACAAGCCTCGAGAATAGATATTCGTAAAGCCTCCACAATAATAACAAACAAGTAAGGAGATAACGGACCACCTTGATGCAACCCCCTCTCCATCTATAATTCGTTAGTTGGAGTTATGTTCACCAGGATTGATATTGAGGCACATTTTAAACAACCAAGTATCCACGAACACCATTTTTGACCAAAACCCATCTGTTTCATTATATCGATAAGGAACTCCCAGTTTACACTGTTGAAAGCTTTTTCGAAGTCGGCTTTAAATAAAAAATAGTTTAGAGTTTCTTTTAGAAGCAAAATTAACTATTTCATTTGTAATGAGAGCACTGTCAAGAATCTGCCTACAGGCTATAAAGGCAGTTTGGTTAGGCGAAATTATCTTCTCACTAACTTTGGCCAAACAGGAAGCTAAAATCTTACTAATGACCTTATAAACACAACCAATAAGACTGATAGGATTCACACCTTTTGAAAGTATACTAGTAGCTTCAAAATGTGCAACACATTTATGAAATCCACTTTAAGAATCTCCCAATAGCGCATTATGAGATTGAAGTTTAGCCCATCCGACCCTTGAGGCTTAGTGTCTGAACAATCATCAACTGCTTGCTTTAGTTCATCCATAGAAATAGAAGATTCTAACAAGAGTGCATCTGACTCATGAATACGCCGAAAGAGAGAACTACGAAATTTAGGTCTATCCACATGAGGTTCTTTAAATCTATTACAAAAATGGTTATAAATGACATCCTTGATAACCGTCTGATCATCAGTCCAAACACCATCACATATTAGACTATTAACTGAATATTCTCTCCCCTTTCTCTTGAGTAAAGCATGGAAATAGCAAGAATTCTCACCACCCTCAATTGCCAATTTGTTAAGACTTTTCGCATCTCTTTTTTCGTGATCCATCTTCTGTAATTCAAAAGGATCGATTATTGGTATCTCTAAAGCATCAATAATACTTTTTATGTTTTTTCGGCTTTTATTATTATTTTTTTTATTCTTATAATTTTGTTTATATTAAAAAACTATAAAACGGAAAGTACGAAACATAAAATATAAAGTTTAATAAGTCAATAGTATTAAACTGACAAAAATATACGAAACATAATTGATAAAAAATTGTTATGCTGTAAGTAGAGAAATCAAGAGGCATTGACTGTAGAAGTGGGTCAGGGTCCTAATAAAACAACCCATTGCAAAAACCGTTGTTTGCTGATTTGGACTGAAATAATTGGACTATATTTTGATACATTAATCACGACGTGTTTTGATAAGTTTCCTAAGCAAAATCTATTACTACATCCATTTCAAAATAAGTGCCAAATGTAACTTTTTTGAGTTGTTCTTATTTAATTTTAACTTTAAATATTTTATTTATGTTATATAATACTTGATGCAAAATATATAAATGTATTGAGTTTTTTTTATGTGTTTTCATTGATATAATTTTCATAAAGTATTATATAACACATACAAATCATCCGATGTGTAGACAAGAATAACAAATGATAGCTCCCCCTTGGCGTACTAGGTCATACCCGTCTCCCCTATTCTTGCTGGTGTGCCTTCTATTGTTATATGTCAGATAATACATCTTAACCTTTAGTGACTTAGGAGATATTTGTCTCATGTGTGTCTGCTACACGGCCTGAGAGACTGAGGTTATGTGCAACTTGTGAATGTAACCGGGCTTATTAAGTGTTGATAATAAGCAATGATAAGTGTTTATAGTGGGCTTGGTTTTAGTGTATAATTAACCGGGGCCATAATATTCATATGCTATCTAAAACAGTTTGACTCGATGAGCTCTTGTTATGTACGGCGAGTAATTGAGATTTGGTAATCAGTGCTCGTGTTTGAGTATATCGAAAAAGAATTTTAAAGCTATAATTACTACGTAAATTATAAAATCATAATGTTCGGTGGACCAATATTAACAAAACAATTGTTAGAAAATACAAAAAGTATGTATGTTCATGTCCAAATTTATTTGGTATTATCTTAAGTTATAAAAACATAGATATTTTGGGGTGTTTCGTAGAAGAACATTTTTAAACACAAACATCTAAAATTGTGTATGGAAAATTGGAAATTGTCTAACAAGCTATGACAAGTCAAAATCAAGAAATTATTTGGAGGTTGAAACTACCGTAATATATTTGTAGTAATTTTTTGCAAAATAAATAAATTAAATGGTAGAGGTTATGGCGAATCTCAGATTTGACAAACGTACGTAGCTATTTTTCTTACACAATAAATATTTTGATTTGTAAACTAGATAAATTTATAATGAAAAATATCAATGATAATGCCGATATTCGAAAATGTAAAACTTTAAACTCCCCGGCAACACGCCAAGGTAAAAAAATCCTCGTTACATATATAACTTAAAATTACATGTTAGTATGTTACTATAATGATTAAAATCATACTACGTACTACGTATCATGTTCAACAAAGCTACAATACAAAGTTGATAATGGGTCAATTTTCTGCTGACATATATTGTGAATTGAATAATGTCATTTCTGGATTACCATTCAATAAACTTAAAATAAATATCGTTAGGCACCAAACTAGCCAAATAAGACAATTTCGAATAAAATACTTTATTAATTTTGTGAAGAAAATGTGACACATACTCTTCTCTTACCATATAAATTTTCAATCATCTTATACACAAAACACACATTCAAACTCATTAGTTTCCTTTTTAGGAAAGAAAAAACAAACTAGCAAAATGGGCATTGTGAAAACCTCACCTTGGAGACTTGATGTTCTTGTGTTAGTTGCAAGTGTTCTTGCTTTGTCGAGTAAGAAAGGAGACAGTCAGCCATTAGTCCCGGCAATGTTCATATTTGGAGATTCTGTTGTTGACGTTGGAAACAATAATAACCTCGAGACGCTTGTCAAATCCAATTTTCCTCCTTATGGTAGAGACTTCATCCACAACCAATCCACGGGTCGTTTCTGTAATGGAAAACTCGCCTCTGACTTCACTGGTATGTAATTTCTCATGCAACTATGCAGCATACACATGGTAATAATATAATGCATTCACTCAACTTGCATGTCATATTGCCATGTGTATGTAACTATGTATGCAAGTGTTGGAAACTTGGAATGATCTAACAGTTGTAAGCTTTGAAAATTTTATCATATACTTTTAATGCAGGTGAGAATCTAGGATTCACTACGTACCCTCCACCGATACTAAGCAAAGAAGCAAATGGGAAGAATCTCCTGCTTGGAGCCAATTTCGCGTCGGGTGGTTCTGGATACTATGAGACGACTGCTGAGATATATGTATGACCAAAAATATGATCCTATTGTACATTATTACAACTGTGTCATGACACCATTGAGTTCGGTTGCTGGTTGAACATCAATAGTATAAAAGTTTAAATCAAATGAAATCTGATTAGATCATATACCGTGATATCATAAAATGGGTTGGTTATATAACAGAATAGAATGGGTTCTACTCAGGTTGAGTCGGGTTAAATACTTATCTGTTTTCAATACAATTCTATCTAGTTAACTACTATAAAGCAACTGAAATTACAAGTTTACAACTCTTATACAAAATTACTGAAAAACGGATGCAGGGTACAATTTCGTTGAGCAAGCAGCTTGAGTATTACAAGGAATACCAAAAGAAACTGGTAGGCATTGCAGGAAAGTTCAATGCGACATCGATTATAACAGGTTCAGTATACCTGCTTAGCTCGGGAAGTAGCGATTTTGTGCAAAACTATTATGTTAATCCACTCCTCTATGAAGAGTACACTCCTTACCAATTCTCGGACATCCTTATCCAAGCTTATTCTCACTTCATCCAGGTACATACATAATTTCGTCTTTAAATATTACAATACAAGTACAACTTGGCATTTGTGATTACAATAATATTTGTATCTATTTTGCTTATTTGGGTGCCACAGGAATTATATAAGCTAGGAGCAAGAAAGATTGGTGTGTCGACGCTACCACCAATTGGTTGCCTACCAGCATCCATAACAATCTTTAGTGAAGATAGCAACAAGTGTGTTGACAAGATGAACAAAGTAGCCGAATACTTCAATAAAAAGCTCAATGCAACATCTTTAGCTCTGAAGTCTAAACTCTCAGGAGTTAACATTGTCGTGTTGGATATCTACAAGCCTCTTTATGACCTCGTTCAAAAGCCTACTGATTATGGTATACATAATACACTAGAAACATATACTTGTGCATTTTTGCGCACACATTGTACATATGCTAATGATTTATGTTGGTGTAGGGTTCTTTGAGGCAAGGAAGGCGTGTTGTGGCACAGGATTAGTAGAAACGTCGTATCTATGCAATAAGGAGTCACCAGGGACGTGTAAAAACGCTTCGGAATATGTTTTTTGGGATGGATTTCATCCGTCAGAAGCAGCGAATAAGCTTATATCAGATGACTTACTCGTTGATGGCATCGCTCTTGTATCGTGAATTCTTCAAAACAACTACTTGTGATGTGTGAAAGGCGGACCTATAAAATAAATTAACTCTAGTTATTATACGTCTTTAAATTCATTTTGTTATACATTATGACCATGTATTGTCGATTCTTGTTATCTTTTTGTGTTCTATTATTTTATCTTGTAAGTTTGATGCTTTTTGATCATCAAGCATCATTTAATATATTTTTATGTTGTTTTATTTTATTTTATTTTATTTTATTTTATTTTGTGTGTGTAAAAGGAAGGGTGATATTTGGGTTATCATTCAAAATATGTTTGTTTGGGCTTCTTTGTGCCAAAGAAACGGACAAGGCGAACGCTAAGTTCTAGCTTGACTTGATTAAAAAGCTCAATTGAGCTTTTATTAAAAGTACTAAACAATAAAGAGCTTTTGTCTCAATGGTACCATATATTATGTGAGAAGCTTCCAACTAAATGATTGCGGGTTCAAGTCTTGCTTAGAATATATGAGATAGATTTGTGGTATAAATGTTTAGAAATAGTTAAAATTGTTATTCTAAATAAATAAATAAAAATAAATAAATAACAATCACATATAACACGGGGCGACTCAATAAACACAAAGCATAAAGGTGAGATGATAAAATCTTGATAAAGCTCATGAATTTAACAAATCGTATAATTTTGTACGGGCGATAATTCGGGTCGGGCTGGCGGGTAAAAAACTTCACTTCGAACACGACTTGTTTAAGGGTTATACTTGTCAACCATAACCTGTTTTATGCTTAACCCGTACACAACCTATTTAACCCGTTTATCTAATTGGATTGACGAGTTAAACATATCACTTGGTTTAAACATGCTAAATGGGTTAGCAATGTCGTCCCATTTAACCCACATAAATTTAATTTTTGATGTTTCAAAAAATTTCATAAAATGGTTGGCAGGTCTAATCGTTTAATTAATCCCTAACTCGAATAGGACTTGTTAAGAAATAGGTTACACTTGAACACGACCCAAAACTTGTTTTTACTCAATTTAACCGTCTAACTTTTGTGTTGGTCTTATGCCGTGTCAGAAATTGCCACCTTGATTCGAACCCAACTCAACGAATCATTTTCGAATAAAGGCAGTCACAATGTTGGGTTTATAAAAACTTTATAAAAATAGGAAAAAGGTCTAACAAAATTAAACCATAATGAATACATGTTTTAATGCTTAGGTGGCTTGAAGAGGATGGAGTGGTTCAAAACCTTTTACAATTGAATTATGAAGACATCTTAGAGACATTTAAAAGGTTTATGCATAATTTAAATAAGTTGGTGGATCTGATGTAAAACGATTAGGAATATAGAGGGTTATTTTATGTCGCCTTTTTCTCCAAAGAGAGAGAACGTTTAGGGTTTTTAGCTCAGTAAATGGCCAAATTTAAATAAGTTAAGTAATCAAAAAGATTTATAAATTAGTCATGTCATCAAATTATAAACTTTTTGAAATAAGTTAAGTAATCAAAAAGTTTATAATTTGTATTCAAAAAGTTTATAATTTGATGACATGACTAATTTATAAATCTTTTAAAAGCTCCCCTATTATGGATGATGGGTATTTTTAGGCTATGTTTGACACACAAGATTGTTGAGAGATTGTGCTTATTTTTTCAAAAAATAAGCTACTTAAAAAATAATCTGTTGTTTGGCACACATAACTTATAAGAGATTCTAAAAAAAATAATCTTCCATAATCTCTTAAAACCAAAGGTTACTTCATGTAGCTTATAAAAATAATCTCTTTTTATAATCTCCAGCACCAGCACCATCTCCAGCACCAACACCAGTTCCAGCAACAGTTACTTTCGCCAAACATGCCCTTAATTGGAGTGAGCAAAGATTATTATTATTATTTTTTTTACCTAAAAAAGTCATTGAAAGACTTTTTCCCATTGTAGTAAAAGCTTTATCTTGCCAATGACTTGAGCATCATCCTAAAGTAATTTGAAGAATGACTAGAGCAAACCTTTTTACACACGTCATTTATTTCTCCACTACTTATAAAGGAAAAATGGTCAAAAGTGAAATGTTGAGTTTTCAACAATTGTCAAATGAGAGAGAATGCTAAATGTAATTAATACTCTTATTAAAACACCCCAATACTTAAAAGTACAATTATTTATTTACATTGTACAACCAAATTAAAGCATATCTACCAAATTAAATATAACCAATTAAAACACAAACCGGGTTGACCCGGGACGCTTGAAACCCATTTTTGACCGGAACGGTTTAACCATTTGAACCACCCGGGTCGAACCGGGTTTCAAAACATTATGTTTAATTCCCATATCTTCAAACTTTTATTATTTTTCGTTTATAACATATAAACTTTCTTTTATCAATAAACTATATGTCGCTATAAAATCCCGTTGCTATGCACGGGTACTCGTCTAGTTTTGATAAATATACAAAGAAAAACTTTTCATGAATTTTTTGCATTGTAGTTCAATTAACATAATACGTAAAAGATAGTGGGCATGTGACTTAGCAAAAGAAAAGGGTATTTGCGCTGGAGGCTTTTTAGATGAGGTTAGAAACGATAAACAAGAGAAAAAAAAGAAAATGGAAAAGAATAAAATTACTTTTTTTAGCTCATGTTTTCGATTTGAAATGAAAATAAAAAATGACTTTTATCCCTTTTAAAGATGTTTATTTTATCACAAGCGTTGATTATGAGTAAGAGACATATAAATAATAAGGGTTATATCTGTCATTCAATACTCAATGTACAGTTATCGTGTAGTTTATTTCCGTCGAAATCTACCCATATTTAAACAGAAAATTTTTGGTCAAAATTGCTAGAAACTTTTATAGCCTTTTTGTTCTGTTTCTTTTCTTTTCTTGTTGTCATTTCTTTCATCTTCCATCTAAAATAGAATTGTAGAACTCAAAGTTATTGAGTAGATGGATCATAACTCTAAAAGGCGCAAAGGCCCCACAAAGGCTTGAGGCTTGGTCATGCCGCCCCGCCACGCGTTATTCGACTTATGCCTTGTCTTTTTATAAACTCAATATATATGAAATATAATATAAATATATAAATATTTTCAAGCAAAAGCTTCGCTATAGCAGTTAAGACGTAAGGATTAGTTATGCTATCACGCTACGTCTCGCGTTATTTATAACATTTTGAGATGGACTGTGGATGGTGAAGCCATGGTTGTCAGGATCCCGATCCTGATCTTAGGATCTTACGATTTTATGATACTGCAAAGCAAAAACGATCCGGATCTTACATAGGATCTTTGAAAGCTTAAGATCTTATAGGATCCCGATCTTGACCACATGATCTTAAGATCTCATCCGATTCTATCCTACTTTTCTTGGATAACAAACTAAAAAACTGCAAATTTCTAGATTTTTTTTGTACAATTAAAAAAATAACATGTTAATCTTATTAAACATTTCATAACCATATTTAGGACAACATTTCAATGAAACATTCATATAATTTTGTGTCTATGATATATAATATAATTTGTAAATTTGTATAATATTATAAAAACTATCAAGAAAATAACATTATAGTAGGATCTTAAGATTCTGATCCGATCTTACGATCATAATCTTGCAAAAACGAAAACGATCCTGTTGTTAACATGAAAACCTTTTCAACCTTCGGGTGAAGCTTAACAAACCAATGTCGTCGACTCATATAATGAAAAAATACATAATTTTTATTGAAGCAGTTACACTTTGAAAAAGTGAGCGGGTAAAGCATCCGGATAAAATCCACGTGGACACAACATAACCAACCAACGAACAAAACCCCCAGTCCTCCTTCTCACCAAACCCCCAACCACATTACAAAACCATGATCATCATCACCAAACACCATAACAATCCCAACTAACTAACCAAAAATGGCGCTAAAACCTTCACCACATTTCCCAAACTTACACCCACATTCCACCAAATACACTGTCACCCGATCCTCACCTACGGTCTCGTTACGAAGAACCTGCACCTTTTTATTTCCAGTTCCGTTGAAATTGCTATCCACCGGTACTACGGTTAAGCGTTTTTACGCGAAATCAACGGACGAGAGTGAGAGTAGTACGTTTACTGGTAGTGATGGTGATGGTGATGGTAATGATGATGATGACGTGGATTCGAAGAAGAATGTGAGATGTTGCCTCGTTGTCTGAATTGGTTGATTAAGTACCGTGATTCGGTTACGAGGTTCGATTTTACGGTGTTTGAAGTTAGTTAATTAACTGTGATGAGAATTATTAGATAAGAACATACATTGTTTTGATTTTACTCGATTATATTACGTCTCGCTTTTGATGCTTGCGCAGTTAGTTGATATTTACGCAGTTTTATTGATATTGGCTAGAGGTTTAGAGACTAGTATGCTATTGTCTGATGCGATCAAACTAGGTTAAATATCTAATTAGTAGTATATAGTATTAGTGATTGAAGAGGAATGGTTGAAGCTGCGTCTTGTCTAATGCGCTGAATTTAGGTAGTCGTGATCCGTTTATGGACACCACCGCGTTTTATGAGTCTGTAATATGATGCTTATTCACATGTGATTGAGAATTTCAGGACCATATTGGTCATTGTTTACTCAATATACATGTACTAGATTCACGACTCATCGCTTCTTAGTTACAACCTACTTTGATGAGTTTATAATTAGGGGGTGTTTGTTTAAGCTTATATAGGGGGCCTTGTGAGCTTATTATTAGCTTATATAGCAAACATAAGCCCAATCAAGTGTTGGTTAGCTTATATGTGATTATAAGGCTGGGCTTTGTAAGGCAGCAGTAAGGGGTATCATAAGAAAGACTTTTAGCCTCTTATATAATTACCAAACTTAGATGTTCATGTACTTTTGGTCATTTACCCTTAATTACAGTAAATAAACTAACCCACACTAAGCGTGACTTATGAGCCCTAAATTAT